>JAQQSK010014722.1:0-11021 GCA_028658325.1 Potorous gilbertii | reverse complement strand
GGGCACTATCCTGGTAGTTGGGAGGTAATTCCAACTTTAGAAAGACAAGGAAGGAGAGAATACACAGGAAGAAGAAAAGAAATATGTTATAGGGAAAAAAAGAAAAGAAGATGGAGGGAAGGTGTAGGAATGGAGAAATAACATAGAAACGGACTATGATCTTGCTTTTTGTCACAGCCCACTTCTTCCTTGGGTGCCCCCAGGTCAAATTGTATGTCTTCTGGTCAATTTTTTCTTTGGGCCATCACTTTTCCCTGCTTTGATTTTGGCAAGCCTCTCCCTTGTGAACATTTTCCCATTCCCTCCTAAATTGAGCATAAATGACCTTCTGGGTTTAATCCTAGAATATTCTTAACTCTTTCCCTTGCTAAATCTGGCCATTTTCTGTGTGCCAGGCAGCCTACCTGACAAGCCTCAGTTACCTGAATCACAAAGTTATGAGGAAAAGCTGAATACGGGTTAAAATCATCTTTAATACTGGCAGAATAACGACGATGTTCTCAATATTGGTAAAATTCATTGAAAGCAGCAATACTAGAAGAAAGCGGGTAGAATAATATCCAGGTAGAATGTCCGTAACTGTTATTCCCAAAAGTGTGCTGAAGATCAAAATGAGACTCCAAACAAACCAGTACATCCAATCTTCCTTGAGAGTAAACCCTGCAGAGTAGATCAATGCTTGTCACCTCTTAGACACTGGCCCAAGGTAGACTATAGAGTTTCCCTTCCCTGTGCCCTCCTTTAGAATGGCTGTAACCACTTGTCTCCTCTCCCGCAGCTCACAGCTGGCTTTCTCCACCACCCCTGGATTACCTGACATGCCAAATTACGCAGAACCTTTTCCGTCCTCTGAAACCCTTCCCTCTCCCCACTCCAAAATTTGTCAGGATATCTTTGGGTCACTGTACATGTGAACAAGAAAAATCTACATACTGTTGAGGGAAACTGGGCCAAGTCACACTTATCTTTGAAAGGGAAAAAGGGATCCTTGGGGTCAGGATTGTCCAGATTTACAGTAAGAACAGAATGAGGACTGAGAGTTGACATCCAGGATTTCAGGAGGATAGCCCTTTAATATTGTCCAATTACCCTCCCTCCCTCATTTCTCCCCCCTGTCAGCATTACCTGGGCAGTTGTGCCATGTCCACAAACAACAAATACAAAGACCCACTTCCATTGAATAAGTCACTGCGAGGATCCCATTCAGCTGCCACCAAAAGGCATTTTTCAAAATTCGTTCTGGAAAAGGACACCAATGGTCAAGGGTATAATCACTCAGACTGTACCCTAAAGCCCTTGACTGTCAGTTCTGACTTAAAGGACTCAGGACCTCCCAAAAGACTGGAAGTAGGAGTTTTCTCCAACCAATCTGTCTCATAGAAGATGACCACTGGCCCAGCTCTCCAGCTGAAGAGAGAAGGTAGTGAAGTGGAAGGATGGGAATCTCCTATGATTCTATGGTCCCCAAAGACATCTAATTATTATTTCTTTGCACCCATGTTTTCTCATGTAGAGGACATTCCAGAAGAGACCACCAAATTCAGGAATGAAAGGTGTTAGTGGGAGGATCCAGGGACTCAGAGACAATTCCTTAGCTCCAGTCACAGAACCTTAAGGAAAAAGGAACTCAGACTCTGAGTAACTTTCCTATCTTTATTGTTTTATGAGCAAGGCACCCCAGAAAACTCCAAAAGTTGTTTATTATAAGGATTACTGGTGCTATTATTGGGTCTAATAGGTGGGGAAGAGTGGAGGCCCAAAGTATTCAAATCCCTCTAACTTACCTGCTCAAAATGTTCAAGAGGAATTCCTTACCATAACTTTTCATCATACTTACCTCTGTAGATGAGTAAGAAAGATATAGAAAATAAATATGAAATGGTCCACAAGCCAATGATGCTCCTCATCATACTTTCCACGTTCGGATCCATTGGAATTGTCTCTTCCTCACCTGTAATACATCATGCCAATTCAGGAGAATCTGACCTGCATACTCTATCCTGACAGAGGAAAAAGCATTGTTCTTTGAGAATCTTCTCCCAAAAGTGAGAGTCAGCTATAGGAACACCCTTCTTGAAGAGAGGGGCATCCTTGGCCCTACTCAGTGTAGAAGACGTAAATATGAATGAACAAAGGAAGAACAGCGGTCGTGGCCATACGTTCCAGGCTTCCCAATCACTAGACCCATCTTTGGGTCTCTCTGGCCCCTCGTTGCACCCATTTCTCACCCATAGATGTCTCCCCTCAAACCTCAGAAATTGTCTACCAACATCAGAAGAGAGCATATATTACTTCCAATATATCTTCAAAGTATATAATGTCTCCTATGGGAGAATTTAATGATAAGTATATAACATATAGTACATACAATAGTATACTATATTATATATAACAATAAGTATGTTTGAGAAGTATATCATGAGAACAAATATTATAATGAAAGGTGGACTTATTCTAATGAGGTGCTAAGGGAATGTGACTATAGATAGATAGAATGATAGAGAGATAGACAAATTATGAAAGATAGATAGATCCTCAGACACCATAAACTCCTTGTTCTTCAACTTATTCTTTCTCCTGACAGTTACTCACCTACCCAATTTAAGCCATCCACAAAATAAATCATGCTCTTGATCTTGCCAGTTCCACAGATGTACCACTTCTGTGCTCATGAGTTTGAAACTCCTTTATCTAACTATAATTTATTATCATTTCATCTTTTCTTCTACCTTGTACCCACTAACCTTGTTCTTCATCCACATCATGACCTCCAGTCTCTCAATCCCTCTGTTTGCTCCCAGGCAATCACCCCTCTACTAGCTACACTCTCCTCCTTTCCCCACCTTGACTCTTGGTGAAGTGTTTTAAGTCTACACTGAGATCCTTACCCCTTCATCCTCTTCCAAACTTTGCCCTTCAATACTTCAGTCTTAGATCACTTCTACGTTTTGCTTCTTTGTTTGCTACACACTATTGCTGAATGAAACTGGAGAAAATGAAGGAACTATGCTAACTGGGTTCACTACAAATTTATGTTATATAGCCTCAACTGAATCTCAAGTCACACAATTCTTTTATAACTCCCATATTAACTCTCTATCCCATTCTCCACAATGGTTCTTCAAAACCTTTTAATCCCTCTTCAAATCTTTCATGGCACCTCCTCTGCCACCTTCCTAGCTGAGAATCTTGACTCATATTTTACTGAAAAAATTGAGGTTATTCATGGATAGCTTCCTTTTCTCTATTGCTTCTTATCTCAGAACACTCAGATGCTTCACTCCATCTCTATCCTTTTCCTTGCAAAGGCAAACTTCTGTACATGCACAAGTGATCACATTTTAGTTCAGCAGATTGCTCCTTTCTATCATTCTCACTCTCATTCATCCACAATCTCACTCTCTCTGTTGGATTATTCCTCATTGACTACCAATGCCCTCCTCAGAAAACCCTCAGTTGAACCATCCATCCTGGCTATCTCTTCTCTTCTTTTGTGGCCAAAATTCTAGAAAAGGTGGGGGCCATTTTACAGCATCCTAACCAATGTCTTGCCACTGGACTACATTTATTCTGGAGAAGAGAGTAAGGCAGATGATTTTGCACAGCCCTGACTCATTTAAGTCCAGTTCACTTGCAAGTCAAGATATCAGTCTCCTGGTGGCACTGGTCCTCTTTGAGAATGAAGGCAGGAAACAGTCTATTAGTAGTTCTAGCTTCCCCCTAGGGACCTAGTTGAGCTGTTCCATTGGGGCAATGCTGCTATTTCCTCCCTCTTCATCCTTCATGTCTTCTTCCCCCTCCTTTGTTCTCCTCTTCTCCCTCTATCCATGTGGAAAGTCATATCCTTACATATGATTTTGATTGCTTATACTTTGCAAGATGTGTTGGGGTTGGATTTTTTTCTTCTTCTTCCCTATTTATTCTATTTTAAAAAAAGCTGAAACAATTAACTCTTTTGTCTCTTCTACTTTTCATTCCAGATTTTTTTGAAACACAGCTCTGATAAACCAGGCTTTGATAAAACCCATTGGGATTCAAATAGAGCTACTTGACCCAAATCACTTTGACTCTTTATTGTCTTGATTTTCTGCCTCAGTTCCTTTAACTGTAAAATGGGGTAATCACAGCACTTATTTTATAGGACTGTTCTGAGGACTTTGTGTCACTGTCCTTGAAAGTGCTAGTTTACTACTGACCTGATTATTCCTTGGTCCTAGTTAATGCCTTCCCCTCTAGGGCTCCTTCCACAGACTCATTATCCTTCCTTTCAGGAAGTTGACTGCACCCTTCTCTCTCCATTATTTCAGTCCCTCATTCCCTGAGTCACCTTAATCCCCTTGGTCTTGAAGAGCCTTCAGCTCCAGAATTCCTTTAGCCCAATTTTGGTGCAGTTCTAATGGTGACCTGGTCAGAGTTCATGTTTTGTATGCATTGGGAAGTATCTGATATTGCATGGCCTTGGGTCTCAGAAAGACAAGAGTTTCATAGCTGGTCCATTCTCTCCAATAATAATAGTGATAAACTTCTTGTATCACAATCTAAAAATTGCAAAACATTTTACAGAAATAGTATCAAATAAATCTCATAAGAATTCTGAGAAACAGGTACTATGAGTTTTACTATCTCCATTTTAAAAATGAGGAAACTGAGTATCAAAGAGTTTAAGGGATTTTCCTGAAAGCCCTGATCTGTTTAATTCCAACTCTCTCTCCACTATCTCATTTGTGCTCTACTCACCAGGATATTTTCCTCTACTACAAATTCACACACACACTTCCCTCTCCCCCAGTACACCCCAGGGGTCTCCCCAAAAGTCCTCTCACAAGCTATGACCTTCTCTGGCCCATTTCGTCTGAAAAAGTGTTGGAGTTGGGGGTGGTGAGGCGAGTGAGTGAGAAATTTTACTATTGTGGAGTGACCAAGACGGATATTACCTTGGAGATGATCAAGTCCAATATTCTCCCCAACCAACCACTACATCCCATTCTACCTTCATCCAGTCTACATATTTTGCCACAGAAGAAAAAGCCAAAGCCAGAAGGAGACTTAGGGAAGGTCACACATATTATTTGTCACATTGCCTACCTTGGCACCTAGGGGAGGTCTCCTGGAGTGGGTGCTGATACCATGTTCTACCTAAAGTAAAAGGAAAAATAAAATACAGAAGGCAACAGCAGTGACTTTCAAATGTTCAGAGCCCATTGGATAAGTGTGGGTCAGGTGACAGGTCTTGGTGACAGTCACCAAGTAGGTGGAGCTCTAGAACACCATCTGGACCCAGAGAGGAGAAAGTCAACTTCAAATGGAAGCTGGACTGTTAGCAGCCCTTCTGTAAAACAGGGGATGAGTTGGAGTCAAAGACTATTGTGAAGTTAAAGTGAGGCTCAGGAAAGAGTAGAGTGGTGGTACAAGGCAGTATGAGGGACAATCCCAGGGAGGGTCTTGGATGGGAGGACTCTGGTGCCATGGGTTATTCTCCTAGTAGCTGAATTTCCAGTGACTCTGTTTCCTGTTTTTGTTCTTTAATAAAATAACCCTTGGTATGTGACTGGCCTGAGGGAGTAAGCATCATGGAGACCAGGTCATGTGTGGGGACATGGTGACAAAATGAGCTGTTCTTGCAAACCCACAAGGTGACCCTTAGAATTCTGGCGTTGAAGGAATAAAGGCAGGACATGAGTACCTACTATGTGCCAGACACTGTACTAAGTGCTTTACAAATATTACCTCATTTGGTCCCCACATCAACTGCGGAAGATAGATGATATTACTATTATCCCTGTGTTATACTTGAGAAAACCAAGGCACATGGAGGAAAAGGAACTTGTGCAGGGTCCCATAGCTAGTAACTGTCTAAAGTTGTATTCCAAGCCATGTGTTCCTAACTTCATGCCCATCATTCCATCCACTGCACCACCTCTTTGCCTGTAGAAACAGCTGTCCTTCTGGATTGGGTGTGTGTTTAAAGAGGGAGCATGACAAAAGTAGAATGACTTTATTGGCCATAATCTGGGGCATCCTATAATCTTCTCTGGCAAGGGAACCTCCCCCTGAATCACAGGGCCCTGAGCTCACTCAGAAATTTCTGGAACATGTGGTCTACATTGAAGGACTCAATATTTGGAATGATGCAGCAATTCCATGGTCCTTGTGTTGGTAACAGAGGCACAGGAATGTTTCAAAGAAGATTGGCCACTGAGCCAGAAAGAACAGCCAGTTCAGTAGATTTTAAAAGGAGAGATAACTCCCACCGCTGCTCCCTTCTTCTCTTTTGAACCTGTGACTTAGAACTCTCTCTTTCTGGGAATGGTTATGAAAGGCTGAGAAGGGCATCTCCTAAATTTTGCCACCTTGGTTGCAATGGTAAGTGTCTGTATGTGACAGCATTAGTTGCCCATTCCAGTCTGAGACTGGTTCTTGAGTTCATGTTTCTATCCCTGGGCAAAACTGACCAATAATGGTCCTGAGATATACTTTTAGGACATCCTGGGGCCCTTGCTTGGAGGTGAATGGCAGCAGAAAGAGTTTTCTGCAGTTACATCTGACTTACAGAAGATTACCAGTGATAGGAGGATGAGGCCAACCTTGGCAGACTTATCAGAATACATGGACTTTGGGGGGTTTGGACAGTGCAGAGTCAAGAAGAAAGTGAAACAGCTTGTTTAAATATTAAGCTTTTGACAGAATATCATTGGAATTATGAGTTACTTTTAATGTTTGAAGTGTTTGCTAATGCACACTTCTGACACTTCTTTTTTAATCATTTCTTTTGTATGGAAGAAACAAATAGCAATCCCATACTGATCCACATTTTATATTAATTCCCTCTATACTTCCTTTTGGGGAGACCCTAGACATGAGCTAAACTGCAGCTTTCAGTGTTTGCCCTTGAGATCCCTGGGAGCAGGGGATTAAAGCCCAATAGACAAGAACAACAACCTGATACTATTTATGGGGAAGGGTCAGAACTCAGTCATTCTGTGAGCCCAGAGCTGAGGACCTCCCTAGATTCCTGGTCCAACACCTTGTCTGTTTCCTATGTGGGGAGGGAGATGCTTTCTTTCACTAATCAACTGTGGCTCTGGCCTCTTGAGAAGACTGAATTCATTCCCAGCAGAACCTGGTCCCTAAATGGAGAGGTTGCACTCTTTCTTGAACTTGTTGACTGAAAATAATTGTCTGATGACTGATCACTCCAAATTCCTTGAGCTGTACTTGACATTTTCCCCTCAAAATCTCCTACCTCCTACTAACATCCTTTTTCCATGTGTGTGAAAATATCTGATCTTCTTTGATTCTTTTCCTTCCCTACTCTCCAGAGCAGCTAGATGGTGCAGTGGATAGAGCACTAATGCAGGAGGCAGGAGAAGCTGAATTCAAATCTCACATCAGACACTTGACATTTACTAGCTATGTGACCTTGGGCAAGTCACTTAACCCCAATTGCCTCATTCTGGGTCATCTCCAGTCATTCTGATGAATATCTGGACACTGGAGTCAGTTGACTCTGGAGGAGAAGTGAGGCTTGTGACCTGCACAGTCCTCCCTCACTCAAAACAAAGTGAAGTGCAAGTCATGTCATCATTTCTCTGATGGCATGGTCTCCTTGGCAATGAAGGACGAACACACATCCCCACTTCCACAAAGCCAACATCAAATTTCTCTTGTTTACACCTCTGACAATTTTCATTTGTCTTCCAACATTTTTCTCCTGCTGTCTTCACCTATACCTTACATCCATCTTTCACATCACTGCCAAAGGAATATTCCTGATACATAGCTCTGATCCCTTCACTTAGTATGAATGTTTGATGAGTGAAAACCTAAAGAGTGATGGAAATGTTCATTTGTCTCAGTGGCCCACAGGTATCTTTGGTGTTTGATGTTATAATTGAGGGAAATGAATGATCTGTGGGAGGGTATTTGTCAGAGGTACTTCCGAAGGTAACATTGGGTCAAATGACTGAGAGTTAGGAGGCAGTGAAGGATATATTATCTTATACAATTCCTGCTCACACTGGCCCATTGGACTAACAGAGGATTCCCTGCCTCAGTTTTCTATCATATTCCCCTCTTACATTTATTATGAAATAATGAAAAAAGCCAAATATCAGCACCATGATGCCAGTTACACTGGCATCCTCACATGAAAAACAGCAAATCAATCCATGACTGTGTGACTTGCACACTTCATCCTTACACAGGGCTATAGAATAGAATAGTGAATAGAATACTGTGCCTGGATTCAGGAAGACTTGAATTCAAGGCTGGTCTCAAACATTTACTAACTGTATAACTCTGTGCAAGACAAACCTGTTTGCCTCAGTTTCCTCAACTGTAAAATCAGGATAATAGCAGCACCTACCTCCCTCACAGGGTTGTTGTGTGAAGATCAAGTGAAATAATATTTGTATAATTCATTTTCTGGCACACAGTAGGCCTCATATAAATGCTTATTTCCTTTCTCTAAAATATAAATTTGATATATATACAAAACAAATTATTACATGCAGAGATTTTTTCCATATCAAAATGAATTTTACATAATATATTTTGCTGAAAAATTTCCTGGCCTTCCTTATTTCCTGCTGTATTCCACGTGCCCCTTGCCTTCTCCTCCCCTCAGGACCAGAAATTGCAGATCCTATTTATATGTTCCAAAGTTCAGTGTTCCCTGATTGAAATGGTTTGAAAATTATTAATCTTTGACACCATCCTTGATCTAGGTGTCTAATATTCATGTTCTGTACTGTGTGCAATGGACTGCTATGGCCTGGCTAGGCCTGGAGATGAGATATCACAGTTGTTTTATATCACAGATGTGGTTATATTTGTATATGGAACCTGTGCTCTGATCTCTTAAAGTGGACCCCAAGATCAGGCCACTTCCCATGACATACGTACTCTGGTGCCTTGCTAAAGAGCATTCACATCCAGAGTCTCTCAGTTGATCTTGTAGCCCTGATTATGCTATGGAATTGGAGGAATTTTCCTCTTTGTGGGAAAATATCCTCCAAGAAACCTGGAACATGGGCTACACTGAAATCAATCATTCAATATTTATTAAGTATCTATATTATGTGCTAGACAATAAGAGTGGTGCTGGTGAAAATACAAAGACAAAAGTGAAATCATCCTTGCCTCTGTAGTGCCAATTTGATATTCATAGCACCAATGGTGGTCATGTATATCCTGGAACAATTCTGAATAGTGAAACACAACAGACTTTCCACATGGAAGACAGGGACAAAACATTTATTCAAACACCAGAAAGACCAATCCATCATAGTAACAAAAATCTATACACAATAACAGTGCAGAGAACAACACCATTCCCTAGTGTTACCACTGCTAGACTTCCCACAAACCAGCTCCATCAAACAAATCATAAGCAGGCCCCCTTTGACAAAATCACAAACAAGCTCTTTCACTCACACTAGCCAGCTCCCTGCTGGCCTGCAACCTTCTTAGCTCTGACTAGACTCTGACCAGTTTCCTCTCTGCTCTACCTCTTCCTGTTCCACCCCTTCAGCAAACTCCTCCTACCACAGGTTCCATGTGACTCAGACTCAAGTGACTCAGGTTTCCATGTGACCCAGGCAAGTAGCATGGGCCTATTAATGAATGGAAAACTTCTTCCTATTTAAATTACCATTAGAGCCTTCACTGATCATAAGCTACCTGAGGGAGATGCGTCTATAAATGTATCTTTCTCACCTTGTGGGGACCTGTGGATGATCTGAGAGGAAACACACCAATCAGCTTGTCCAGCATCCAGTGCTTGGGGGCAACTTCATGCTTCAAACGTTTCTTGGGTTCATGAACCATAGCTGCAATGAGCTAGGAAAAGGGAAGATTTATCTTCTTTCTATACTAAAAGTAATTACCATTAATCCCCAGGGACTCCGATTCTATTCCAAAGAAGTAATTTGAAAGTCTTGAAAAACCAGCATTCAGAACTAACCTTTTCTGCCTTCTTAAGTCAGGCAATGGCCCATCTATTTGACCACCACACAAGGTTTCCAGCTAAGGACACCAGAGACCATGGTGCTACAATCACCATTTAATTAGACCCTCCAAGAACCGGTTTCACAAAGGGTTTTAAAGGCAACAAAATGACTCCAGATGAAATTGTGAGAACACTGGGAGGGGAAAAAGGGACAAAAGGAGGATATCAAGAGAAAGGACTGGGAAAGCTGTCAGAATGAATGAATGAAAGAAAATAACCTATGCAGACTCAAGGCTATGTGAGCCTTCCCTCACCAAATCCACCTCCTTACCACTAGGATCTGGAAACAAATACAAACACACTCCTCCCTCAGGCCAATAAGGACATTTCAAGGTGAAAATGAAAGAATTCCAGAGACAGAAAGGAGACTGCACTATTGAGAGTCTTCATCATATTATGGAGAGAAAAAAAAGAAATGCTAGTCTGTGTGTGTGTGTGTGTGTGTGTGTGTGTGTGTGTGTGTATGCATGTGTGTGTGTTTGTGAACATTAAAGGCCAGTAATTGTGACAGATCCAGGAGTAAGGTGAAGGGGTCAGGGGCACTAAGAGGGACACAGGGAATATTGGATAAAGACCTTACCCCTTGGCGGAGCCAAGATAGAACAGTAGAAAGACTCACCTATGCTAGCTCCAAACCCACAACCCATGGATTTCCCCTAAAAAGAACTCCCGACAAATTCTGGAACAATGAAAGCCACGCAGAAACACAGTGAAGGAGATTTCTGTTCCAGAGAGCCCTGAAAAACCGAACCCAAAGGTCCATCGTGCCCTGGATGGGAGTGGAGCCCTCCCTTGCCCTGCCCTGGCCACGCGGCACCGAGAGGAGCTAGCAGATCCGAGCAGGCTTCAGGACAGAATCTCCAGCGGCTGCGAAGGTGCCTCCACCCACAGATGCACAGGTTAGTGAGAGAGACGGGCTGAGAGGGGAGCGGGGTGTCTCCGGGACTCAGGCCCCCTCGGGAGGCAGCAGCAGCGGCAGCAGGCAGCCAGAGGCTCCCAGAGCAGGCAGGAG
>JAQQSK010014721.1:0-11021 GCA_028658325.1 Potorous gilbertii | reverse complement strand
GATGGATGGATGGATAGATGGATGGATGGATAGATGGATAGATGGATAGATAGATAGATGGATGGATGGATGGATGGATGGATAGATGGATGGATAGATGGATGGATAGATGGATGGATGGATGGATGGATGGATGGATGGATGGATAGATGGATGGATGGATATATGGATGAATAGATAGATAGATGGATAGATAGATGGATGGATGGATGGATGGATAGATGGATGGATGGATGGATAGATGAATCGATCGATGGATGGATGGATGGACAGATAGATAGATGGATGGATGGATGGATGGATAGATGGATAGATAGATGAATGGATGGATAGATGGATGGATAGATAGATAGATGGATAGATAGATAGATGGATGGATGGATGGATGGATGGATGGATAGATGGATGGATGGATGGATGGATGGATGGATAGATAGATAGATGGATGGATAGATAGATAGATAGATGGATGGATAGATCACAACAATCCCATGAGTTAGGTGCTATTGTCATCTCCATTTTTTTAGATGAGGAAACCAAGGCAGAGAATAATTAAGTGATTTGCCCAAGATTGCACAGTTAATGGAGTGGGATTTGAACTTGTCTTCCTCTCATCTACTATATCACCTAGCATCCCTTTAAAGGAAGCAAGTAGAATTCCAAGACAAATGTAAGAGGGTAGCTATACTCATAACCCTAAATTCACCCATAGTCCCTGGGGAAGTCTATATATTAAAATGGATTTTCTTACCCTGGGGACTGAGCCATCTTAATGGAAAACTGCGAGTTTAAACTTAGTCCACTAGATCTACATGGCTTTCAGAGTATATTTTGCTTTGCAACCCAGCAGACCAACTAACCAACTTGTCAGTACCACCACCTTCCTTCCATAGTCCATCTACCCACATACTCACACACACCCCCCACATGCTTGTCACCTTTTTCTCTAAGCACTAAGTAACCAAATCAACAAGTGCTATTACTTTTGGAAGGGTGTGTGGATTGACTGCTCAATGGATAACTATCTCTGTGAGGCTCTGGACCAGAACATCCTCCTGACTAGCGTTCTATTATATGTATAAGAATATTAAATACTTGAAGGACGAAATGATCTCATTTTTTGTGTTTGTATCCCCAGTCTAAGTATTTACAAATGCTTGTCCATTCATCTATTCTTTTCTTCAATCATACACATCCTAGACCTGTCCAATGATCCTACCTCACTTGGCCAGTAGTAACTAATATTTCTTTTGTACTCTATCCACAGCTAGGTGGCACAGTGGATAAAAGTGCTTGGCTTGGAGGCAGGAAGACTTGAATTCAAATGTAACCCTAGACACTTACTAGTTTTATAACCCTGGGCAAGTTGCTTAACCCTGTTTGCCTCAGTTTCCTTTAAAGTGAACTGGAGAGGGAAATGGCAAACCACTCCTGTATCTTTGCCAAGAAAACCCCAAATGGGGTCATGAAGAGTTGGACATAACTAAACAACTTTCTATATACTGACTTTTCTATAAGAGTTTTGCAAAGTACTTTACACATTATCTCAAAGCCCTATGAGGCAAGTGCTGCAAGTATTATTATTACACATACAGATGAAGAAACCAAGGCTCAGAGAGATTAATGACTTGCTTGAGGGCATCTAACTTGGAAGTGGCAGTGGCAGTATTTGATTTTAGCTCATTCCTGGCTCAAACACCCCGCTGCTTCTCTAATACCTCTGGGCGCTAATACATGCCAGCCTATAGTTGAAAAGATCATTTCATAGATGGGGAAGTGAGGTTGAGAGGCTAAGTGACTTGACTGGGTCATATAGCAAATATATGTCTGAAGCAAGATTTGAACACAGGTCTTCCTGACTCCAAGAACAGTCTTGTAGGCACTGTAATCCTACCTGCCCAAAGAATGAGAATGTTCCAAGCAAATAAACAGGTAAACAACCAAAGCTGAGTGACAGCAGGTGCATTGAAGGTAGTTTTTGTTTCTATTCTTGAAGGTCCCCCCGCCCCGCCTTTGTATTTGTTTTGTTGTTATTTTCAGCTCAGATGTGTAACTGATCATTGGCATAGTGAGTACATTGGGTCATAATAACCTCCAAAGATGAACAAGCTGAACTTTGCTAACCAATTCCCTATCTAAGGAATCAATTCAACTCCCCTGCCAGGCAACTGTAGAAGAGTCACACGGAGACTCTCAGAAAGATGCCCTGCCTTCCTGTCGAGCAGCCTCTTCTGAGGGATGGCAAGGATTTATAAAAACAAAGTGATTAATTCTATGCTCTATAGCCAGTATAAAGAAGAAGAAGAAAATGTAAAGCAGAAGAGGAAAACTAGGACTAAGAGAGGTATGGAATTGAGTTCTTTTGCATCTGTCCCAAAGTGAATTAAAGAAATGGGTCCCAATGCACAGGGGCAGACCTCCAACCAGAGAGAAGCGTTCATCATTTAACTTGAAATGTAACAAGACCAGGCATTCTTATGAAATATGGACTCTTTATTACCTGTACCTCTTGTATAATAAGAACATAATAAAGGTTTGTGGAGCTGAATTGAATTACCTTAAAGAAGACAGATCTGTGTAAATGGAAAAGAAATCCATTTCGGAAAAATGCTAGTTCTCAGCGTGATAATCAAGGTCTTCCCTTGTCTCGCTCCGACTTACCTTTCCAACCTGTCTCTCACTTCTCTGCCACACAGATCCTCTATTCTAACCTTACTGCAATTTCTACTTGTGTGATTGTATTGTCACATGTGTAGACCTAATCAGCTTGCTGGAATGATGCACCCTTTCTAGAGGAGGTACACTTGTGCAATGGCTTCTGGGAGAATTGACATGTGTAAGGAAATTTGGACTGTAGAACATGAATGGACATTCTGTTGTTGGTTGACTAACCATGTGAAAGAGGAAAGGCTCCCTGATTGGCTACAGAGACATTAAAAAATGCCTATCACCTTGAGCTAAGGGCCTCTTTACGTCATTTGCTCACTTGGCTTCGTTCATTGACACCTTTGCTCATGGCATCCAATGAGAGACTATTCTGTTAAGACTGAAGTCTTGGAAGCTCCCTTCTGAAACTTGGTGGCCCCAACAAATAGAACTTATCTTTAGCTTTTTTGTTGGGTCTTTTCTATTCTGGGTGAGAGGGGTAGAATCCCACGATCTTGTAAGTTTGAGAAGTATCATCCACATACTCTAGAGTCTAAGTTCCAGTCCAGTTGTTGCATCCAGCCCCATTTTGATGCCTTAAGAAGCAAGGAGTGAACTTTTGGATCCAGGCCAGCAGAGGCTGAAGTGAAGATTTTTCAGACAGTCAGGTAGCATATAGATGTGAACTTGGTGGGAACAATAATATGTAGGAATTGAGTTAAAGTTTGAATCTATTATCCCAGAGACTGAAGTGATGCTAGAAAATATGTCTCAGAGGTCCTGGGGAAAAAGTTTATATATTTGTTTATATGAGTATGCATACATATATATACACACATATATATATATATACATAAATGTGTGTATATATATGCATATAATTTTTTATTTTTACACAATTGCACACTAAAACTTTTTTTTTAACATTTGGGTTTTTCTTTAAGTTTTGAGTTTCAAATTCTATCCTCTCCCCTCTTCATCCTATTCCCTTTCCCTGAGATGGTAAGCAATCTGATCTTGGTTACACATGTGCAATCATGTAAAACATTTCCATATTGTCATTTTGTACACAATGACTCAAAAACAAAAGGAAGGATGGATGAAGGAGGGATAAAAGAAGGAAGGAAGGAAGGAAGAGATAAAAGCATGTCTCAGATTGTATTCAGACAAGATCAGTTCTCCAGAGACAGATAGCATGCTTTATCATTAGTCCTTTGAGATTGTCTTGGATCACTATATTGCTGAGAATAGCTACATCATTCACAGTTCTTCATCATACAATATTGCTGTTACTGTGTACCACATTCTCCTGGTTCTGCTCACTTCACTTTGCATCAGTTCATGTAAGTCTTTCCAGGTTTTTCAGAAACCATTCTACTTGTCATTTCTTATAGCACAATAATATTCCATCACCATCATATGCCACAGCTTGTTTAGCTATTCTGCAATTGATGGGTATCCCTTTGATTTCCAGTTCTTATCTTGCTGTATTTTTGAAGTCAATGTATTTCTGTGAAAGTTCATTGGTGTAAAACAGTTAAATAGAGCTGAGTTACTAGGGACTAGTTCCTAATAATGAGGCAAACACATCTGATTGGCAGTAGAAAAGTCACATCCCATATTCTCAAGGTAAGGTGATACATTCAGTCTTACTCTGGAAGAAAGAGTCAAAGATTATATGCTAATCACATTTTACATTTTATTTTTAATTTATATAATAAAACAAGCATTTCCATGACATAGTACAACAAAAAAGATGATTTTACATTCAACTGCAAATCTACTATGTACAGATTGCTATTCTTTTCAAATTTAGCACAAAAATATCATGTAAATTAGTGTTTTTATTTTTTTCTTCCCTCCCTCCACCATACAGATGGCTACCATCACTCTCTCTCTCTCTCTCTCTCTCTCTCTCTCTCTCTCTCTCTCTCACACACACACACACACACACACACACACACACACACACACTCTCTCACACACAGATAGATATACTTAAAATTATTCTGTACATCCTTCTATTTATCAGTTCTTTCTCTGGATGCAGATAGCATCTTTCTTCATATGTCCTTTATACTTAATCCACTCTCTGTGCCTCAACATGCACTGTGCTTCCTGAATAGAATGTCCTCCCTCTCCTCAAAATGTCCAAATTTTACCCCTGTTTTAAAGCCTTGTTCAATCACTGCATCCTCCTTGAAATTTTCTTGGACTATTTCAGCACTTATAGATGTCTCTCTTCTCTGATTTTCTATAATACTGTTTGAACAATTTATCTTGACACTTTATAATGTAATGTCTCTTATCATTTAAATATTTTATTCAAACAGCATGCCATCTCCACCAACTAGATTATAAGGTCCACGAAGGCAAGATCCCGTTATCATTTTCATGTTTGATTCTTCCTCCATTCCTACCATGTGATTATGAATATAATAGACACTCGAATAAGTATTGATTGAAAAATTGAGTGAATTGAATGAACAAGTAAACAAATAGCTGAAGCTGATTAACTCTTGGAACAACATATGAGAATAAGCAGGTCAGAGATAAGGATGTTTTCATTTCAACAGAATGAAATAATCCAAGAATAGACTCTCCAATTTTTCTTTGTAATAATTCCAAAAGAGGTTTTATAGGAGGAAGACTCTTCCTGTTGGTTGTTATTGAATAAAGGGTTTTGAAGGCATTGAGGGGTGGATGGTTTGCTGAAAAGATCACTAAATTTAGAGTCAGAAGACTTGGATTTAAATCCTAGTTTCATTATTCCACATTTGTGTGACCTTTAACAAGTCACAAACTTTCTGGGACTAAGTTGCTTCATCTATAAATGAATAGATGATCTTCAAGGTTCCTCTGTATTCTAGAATCTAAGTTCTGGTCATATGTGTCTTATGAAATGGAAGATGTTTCTATAAGAAGGGAAAAATTTTTTTCCAGAAAAGGAGTCCTGAGAGAAATGCTAGTAAGAGAAAAATGCAAGCTTGTTGTCACTTTCAATGAACTTGAAAAACTGAAGGGAGGGGGGAAAGTAATATTTGGAGTCTGAAAGAAGAAGAGTTTATCTTTTTTTCACCTTCCTTGAAAGGTGGATTTATCATGGATTTCTTTCCTTCCTTTGCTTTTTTTCTCTTTTTCATTCAATAGTTCATTATCTTGTCAGCTGGAACCGCCTGGCTCCCCTAGAACCCTCAATCATTTTTCCTCTGTCATCTCTGGAATTCACCTACAGAGTTTGAGCCCATTATTCATCCAACCCCTGTCCTTCCCACTGATGAGGTGCTTGGGTACATGTTCTTGAGCCCCAATTCTAAAATCACATTTCTCTCGAAAAATCACATTTCTCTCTAGCATAAAAATACTATTCCAGGCAGTTTCTCCCCAACCCAACGATGCAGCCTGCCCCAGCAACAACCATTATGTCTTCTTCTGCTACAATAGCCAGCTGCACCTATAGAATTTATTAGTCTGAACCAGTTGTGTACTGGCTGAGCAGGCTGTGATCTGGGTCACAACAACATTTACCACTCACTGATCAATCATTTGTATCCTAGACTTAGACATACATATACTCCCTTACATTTACCTTATCTATTGATGTTGATGAGAACAGTCTGGTATTCCTAAGTCAGCCCTGACCATTAGTTGACTTAGTGACATTTCAGGAATAAAATCCACATCTCCATATAGCTCCCCACTCAGGGCTATTTCCCAATGAACTCTGGGTAAAATACTTATGCTGTAGATACCAAAAGTGCATGTTCCTTTAAGAGCTAACCACTTCTTTACCACTCCTTAATCCTGCCCTGAATCACCTCTTTAGCATATTTGGCACATGTTTTACTATAGTATATCCTATATACACTTTACCTCTATCCCTCTAAGGTTGCAGGTTCCCCAAGAACTTGGCAGCTGAAAAATATAATGAATCTTTACCACTTTGACCTCAACAATACTTGAGTCCATGAATTCTTCTCCAGATGTCCCATGCAGGGAACCTCAGTCTTGGAGTTCCTGTACCTCTATCTCTCCAGCCCTCATCACTACCATTTCAAACTTGAGCTTGAGTTGGAATGGTGGGATGAATGACAACAATGCATCTCCCATGATATACCAGTCTATGCCCCACATTCCAAATAAGTTGGTCCTTTTCCTTCTCTGACTCATTCTGCTCCCATTTACCTACAAATGTCTGTCCGGAAATCCTCATTTGCCAAACTCCATATCCATTAAAGTTCAACTCAGTTCTAATTCTTTTCGGAAAATATCTTATATTAACCCAATATTGTCCAACCTTTAAGAACCCACCTCATTCTGCTGATTAAGTTCTGTGTTTTACTTATTTGAATGTCTATTTAATTCAATTCACCAAACATCCAATAACCCACCAAATATGTGCCAAGTATTGTGCTAGGATAGGACTTGGAGAAAATACAAAGTTCACATCATTCATGGTACCTGCCCCCATGAAATAATCTAATCTAATATAATGTAATCTAATGAGACAGTATTTCATTTTCACTGTACCAGGAAGTGAAGTAGACTTATGCTCCTAAAATAATAAAACAATCTGCACATTATTATTTCATTAAATTCTTATATTCAGCTGTTATCTCTATACAAATGATTTCCAGATCTTTTGGATAACCAACCCTAACTTGTCTCAGGAGTTCTAATCTGATCTAAACCTGCTTATCTATTCCCAAGCCCCTCACAAGATCTCCTCAGATGAGAATCTAGTCTCACGTGTAACCCCTCAAATTGTGAATATTTGATGCAAGGTGCCCCTTCTCTGCTCCTTATTGTACATCACACACACACAAACACACACACACACATACACACATGAAATGTTCTGCTTGTCATCTAACAAAAGCTTTCCTTACTGTCTAGTTCTTCTTATACTTCTTATACTTTACTTCTTTCTACATACTCAATAAGGAGGCAGCGAGGTGGCTCACTATATAGAGAGATGGAGCTGAGAAGACGTGAGTTCAAATCCAGTCTCAGACACTTACTAGTTGTGTGATCTTGGGCAAGTTGCTTAACCTCTGTTTGCCTTAATCTACTGGAGAATGAAATGACAAACCACTCCAGGATCTTTGCCAAGAAAATCCCATGGACAGTATGATCCATATGAAGAGTTGGACAACAAAAACACAACTGAGCAACAACATACTTAATGATCCAGCTACAGTAGCCCAGTTGCTGTTTTCCAAATATAATGCTCCTCCATGCCTTTACATTGCCTGTCCCCCATGAGTAGAATCCCCTCCCTTCTAACCTCTTCCTCCTGGATTTCCTAGTTTCCTTTAGGAGTCAGGAGAAACCCCATCCTCCACAAAAGGCTTTCCCAATGAACCCTCCTTTCCCCTTGGCACTTCCCTGTCTTCCTTCAGTGATCGTCTTCCATTTATACTGTACATATTGTGTGTACACATAGTTAGTTTTTTCCTCCCCATCCCCCATCAGAATGAGAGCTCCTTGAAAATAGGGACTTCATCCCTTTCCCCACCTTCAAATCTCAAGCATTTAGTGTAGTGTTTAACACAGTAAGTACACAACAAATGATTTTTGACTGACAGTCACTTAAGACCAGTCGCCTGCTAAATATCTCCCCTTGGATTACCGAAGGCATTTCAAACACAAATTGTCCAAAATGGAATCCATTATCTGCTCTAGAGGGAGCATGTCATGGCAGAGAAAGAGCTGGCCTCAAAGATAGGAATATCTATGCTAAAATCCTACCCCTGACATATGCTGTCTTTTTGACTAGGCCAAGTCACTTAACCTCTTGGTTCCCTGGGCAACTATCTAATAACGTAAGGCTCAGAGAAGGTACAAAATTATATTATTAAAGGGATACTCCTCATTCTGAACTTCCTTATATCAACTGAATGGAATGAAGTTAGTGAAGACTTCTCAGTGCTTAACAAAAGGCTTTTAGTAGATGGTTAGGCCTCAGTTTCGGTTTCCCAGAAACCATGTGCTACACCAACATAACACAACCCCCCTTGGGTTGTCATATCAGCATAACACAACCCCCCTTGGGTTGTCATATCAGCATAACACAATGCCCCCTTGGGTTGCCACATGAACATCCACATCAACATAATGCCTATTGGTTATTCACAGGGTAGACTGTCATGTTTAGATTGTGAGCTGGCCTCCCAGCCAATGGGAGTAAAAGGCCTGCGGTGGGGTGGGATCTGCATTAGGGCTCCACAGTCTCTATTTTTGCCTTCTGCAATTGCCTCACTCTCCTGACTACCTGTCGGAGAGGAGATGCCCTTTCTCAGGAGATCATAATGAAATCTTACTGCTTTGTTTCTACCTTGAGAAGTCTCTGATTTTTATTTGAGTCAGTGGTCTCTGACCCACACATAATGAAACCACAGTTCTAGTTCTTATCCTATCTTTCTATTCCTCTTTCCCGTTTCCATGGAGGTCATCGTCATCATTGTAGTCAAGCAAGCCTTCAGCTTCAGAGTCGGTCCCAGTTCTAGACTCGCCCTCACTCTACATCCAATCAGTTTTCAAGCCTTGTCGGTTCCAGCCTCATCATTTCTTATAGTTATCCTCTGTTGCCCCTCACAGGATCATTTCTTTTGTTATCCTCATCCTTTCCCACGTAGACCATTGAAATATCCTATAGGGTGGTCCCCCCGTTTCTAGTCCTCTTTTTCTCTTCTAATCTATCTTCTTCACAGACGCCTAAATATTCTCCAAAAGCACCGACCTGACTGTCACTTTCCTACTCAAACAGCTGTATTGGCTCCCTATGTCCTCTAGGTTTTAAAATATAAACTCCTCACCTAGGGATACGTGTCTCCCCATGATGTGGCTCTACCTTACCTTTCCAAATATATTTCATTTTCTTGTTTGTACAGTCTGTATTTTTTAATTAATTCATTTGTTTTCAGTTTTCAACAATCACTTTCATAAGTTTTACATTTTCTCATCCCTTTTCCCCCACACAATATTATATAGGTTCTATACATACATCCTTCTTTAACCCATTTTCACATTAGCCATGTTGCATTGAAGAATTAAAACGAATGGGAGAAGTCATGAGAAAAGTCAAAATAAAATAAAACATAACAAAATAGAAAATAATCTACTTCATTCTGCATTCTGACGCCATAGTTTTTCTTGATGTGGATGGCATTTTGCATCATGGATGAGTCGTCTGGAAATGTTTTAGGTCTTTACATTGCTGAGAAGGGCTGTCTATTAGAAACAGTGTTCGCACACTGTGGTTGTTACTTTGTATGATGCTCTCCTGGTTCTTATTCCATGTTTCAGCTGAACTGGCCTATCTAGTGTTGCTGAAATTTAGCATCCTATGTCTGATCTCTTTGCCTTTGTGGGCTCTGTTATACACATCTGGAATGCATGTTCTCTTAGTCTCTGTTCTTCAAAACCCTTAGCTTTTTTTGAGGTGCAGAACAAGATCCACTACCTCCAGGAAGCCTTTCCACCTAGTCAGTGGTGTTCTCTCTCTCTCTCTCCTTCCCTCCCTTTCCCTCTCTCTTCTCTCTATATTTTCTCTCTCTCCTCATATTGTCCTGTTTACTTATTTACTTATCTGTGTAAATGTTACATCTCCCAGGAATGATGAAAGCTCCTAAAGGGATGAGACTATCTTTCACTTTGTATTTATAGTTTTAATGCCTTTCGCCATACTTTGCACAAGGTGAATAATAAATGTTGGTTTGATGGACTGAATGAAAAACTTCATAAGGTCATCAGGATAAACATTACTTTTCTACAGATGAAAAATGCCTGAGGTTCAGAGAAATTAAGAGACATGACTGAGTTCAACTCACTAACTTGACTCTTCATTCAACTATTACGAATTAAGTATTTACTGCATGCCAGGTGCTGTATAAAGCTCTAGGGATACTATCATGAAAGCTTCTCAGCTAGGTTCCATGAGAATTTCATCAACCAAAAGATTTGTAAGACTAGGGGTCAAGAAGTGAGTAGCTAACACATGTATAACATATAAGTACTTGCCTTCTCAGTAGAGCGGGGGAGGGTTGAGGGGGGAGAAAGGGAGAGAATTTGAAACTCAAAGTTTTAAAAATGAATGTTAAAAAATTGTTTTTACATGTAAATGTAAAATTTACATGTAAAATGTATATGTAGAACCTATGCAAAATTGTATGCCATCTCGTGGAGCAAGGGGAGAAGTAGGGAGGAGGGAGAGGTAAATAATAATCTAAATTATATGGTAGTTATTGTAGAACACTGAAAAATAAATAAAATTAATTAATGAAAAGAAAAAGAAAATTAGCACTTTCTGTTGGTGTTTGTATCTCCAGAGTCCAGCAAATTAAAGTAGACAGTAATGAAAATAAAACACTAAA
>JAQQSK010014720.1:0-11021 GCA_028658325.1 Potorous gilbertii | reverse complement strand
TTAATTAATTTAATCCTGGCTGAAAGATCAGCTGTGCATGGGCCTGCTCACCAGCCGGGCCCATTTATCCCAGTCTGTCCCTGCCACCTAAAGCTGGTGAGTGAGCTCAGTAGCCAGCACTTAGGGGACAATAAGAAACAGATTGTACTGTCAGGCTTCATTAAAGATCATCATTAGTATTCCAATTTGGAAATAGTCAGTCTATCCCAACCTTTTACCAATTCTTCTCTGGTGCTTTGTGAAGTTTGGTTCAGCTGCTCAATGTAAAAATTCTCTCCAGGCTCCCTGGCGGTGGAAGACGGGCATCATTTGGTGACTGTCGCTCCACAGCTTAAGGAGAAAGCCCCAGGGAAATAAATGTCATGCGACTCCATTTGAAAATAATGTCATGTGCAGCTGCTGATGATTCGGACATTTAAAAGGAAAGGAACTTTCCGGGACATGCCCATAACAATTAGAGACAGGGAATGGTTTTGTCAGCTCTCTTCTGGAACTGGATTGGATGATTTTTTTTCCCCAGTCCTGTGAGCTGGAGAATATTTGCTAATAAATGAAGAAACTGCTGCCAACCCTGAAGATTGCTTTGGGTAAATGCCCCAAAAGGTGTACCAAATCACCATTAAAGAGCCAATAACCATTGACTCAGAGTCCACATGATCCCCAATAACCAGTTTGTTGTGGGTTTTTGCTGCTGCTGATGTTGTTCAGTCGTGTTTGACTTTCTGTGACCTCATTTGGGGTTTTCTTGCAAGAGATACCATAACGGTTTGCCATTTCCTTCTCCAACTCATTTTACAGATGAGGAAACCGAGGCAGGCAGGGTTAAGTGACTTGCCCAGGGTCACACAGCCAGTAAGTGTCTGAGGCTTTGATTTGAACTCACAAAGATTAGTCTTCCTGACTCCAGGTCCAGAACTCTATCCATGGTGCCACCTACATAGCTTAATAGTTAATGAGTTGACTCATTGTTTTAGAATTATATTCGGGCAGCTTCTTTGTCAATGTCTCTCTGTCAGTATCCGTACCACCGGGTGAGAGTATTGCTCTGGTTGCAGAGCTCTTAATCTTAATTGCATCCCTTTGGCAGTCTGCTGAAGCCTGTGGATTGCTTCTCAAAATAATGTTTTTAAATGCATGAAATAAAATACATTGGATTACAAAGAAGCCAATGATATTGAAATACAATTATAAAAATATTTTTAAAAAACACAAAAGTTTATGGACCCTAGGTTAAGGACTCTTGGTAGAGGAAAATATTTCAACCCTTACCATTGGCTATGTCTTCCTCATAGAATTATATAGTTCATACTTTTGCTTAGAAAAAGAGCTAATGCTTCTCCTTCCCTTCCCCTAATAGTGTGAATTTACATTGTTCCCTTCTTTTTAGAGAAACAATGTATCACTTGGTGCAACATAAGAAACTTCTTTGTCATCAGGCATGATCCTATTCTCCTAAGCTGATTTTCCTGATCTGGGTTACTTTTACTGTTCATTGTTCTCCACTGCTGATGAGAGCTTTGGTACCTTGCTGGTACCAGTGGTGCCAGTCAATTTCATTCAACAAGTCATTATTAAGTGCCTACTATGTGCAAGGTACTATGCTAGGCTTTCAGAATACAAAATCTAAAATTGCTCCAGGCCCTGTTGTCAAATGTTCTGTGAGCAAGGATGTGTGATGTCAAATGCCAATGGAGTTGGATTGTACATGCATTTTAACTGTTGATCCTCAGGAAGCTAGACAAGGGACTGTTTTCTGAATTAGGTCATTTAGCGTTTTCTCTACTCTTTCCTTTTCTTGCTTTGTACAGCACTATGATAAAGGCTTGTATCACATCTCATTTGGTGTCAGATTTTGGTGTTTCTTTTGAGATCTGGTATCTCTTCTTCGGGCTCTAAATTCCAAATAAATGTGTCCCTTGAATCTCTCCCTCCTCCTCCTTCTCTCTCTCTCTCTTTCCCTCTCCCTCTCTCTCTTGTTTTTAAATTAGTTATTGTTTGGAATGGAGAGTCATTGCTATGAATGGTAATTAAGCCTTAAATGAAAAAATAACCAAAATGGGTATAATATTACAAGACACACTTGTAGCAGTGCTTCAGATGAGAAGCTCTGAATGAGGCTATTTTAACAAAATAGGAAAAAAATTAATTTTAAGTATTATTATGACAGCTAAATTAGTCCTAAATTGACTTGTTTTTCCCCCTTTGCATGTTCTTTATTTTACAGTGAGGATGAAGTTTCAGTTAAGCATGAAGAGAGCCAGTGTGACATGGTGGAAGGAGAAATGGCTTTGGGGTAAAAGGAGCTGAGTTCAAATTCCACCTTTGTGGCTCGCTACCAGTATGACCTTGGGCAAGTCACTTAATCTCCCTGGTCCTCCAAGTCTCCTCATCTGTAAAATTACAGGATTGGATTAGATGGTCTCTGAGGTCCCCTCCAGCTCTTACTCTATGATTCTTTGAGAATTGAATTCCTGTACTATTGTATTCTAAGGAAAGAAACTGAACCTCTTTTTTCCTCATCTCTAAAATAAAGGCCATGGACTTACTGACCTGTAAGGTCGTTGTAGCTCCGGGTCCTACGATGCTAGGGAGGAAGATGTATATTGAGTTGGAAGAAGCCACTTGGGTTCATTGGGCCCCAGTCTCTTTATCTGTAAAACAGGGTGTTTGCATTATCTCCAGTAGTTTGAGAACCTATACGAAAGTGAGTGGCTATATTTCCCAGCTGGGGAAGCTGAAGAGAGGATAAAGCAACTCATGATCCCTAGCATAGATCTGATTAAAGTTTGATGATGATATTGGATGATATTGTCCAGGACACATGGCCCTGCATGTGAGTATTTTACAGGAGAAAAGAGACCTGCAGGTATGTAATGGCATTTGGTGTGTTTGGAGTGATGCATGTGGCCCTGCTGCTACTGTGTTGGCATTTAATATGTGATAGGTGATGACATGTTACATCAGCAGTGGTGGGCTGGTAAATGTTAAACAAGCACCTTTAAGGGGGAAAATGTATGCATGACACAATTTTAAGTTTAATATGTATTATTAGCATTTTCTCCATCACTTTCTTAAATCTAGACAATCAGCAAAACAATGAATCAAGCCCTGATCTGTAATGTTTGCCAATTTTTAAGGTGTAAAAGCTCATACTAAAAATGTAACAGTCAGTTCCAGTACAAAGTCAAGGTTGGCTTCTGGGAACACTTCAACTATGACTCCATTTAAGTTCTAGGTTTCAGGAACAGACTAAAACAGTGAGAAGGGAAGAAAAGACAGAGACAGAGGTGAAGAGTAGTGGTGGGAAAAGAGAGAGACAGACAGACAGAGAGAGACAGAGAGAGAGAGAGAGAGAGAGAGAGAGAGAGAGAGTCAGGCAAGTGGCATATGTTTTTCAAGGATGTGGTAACCCCTCTGTTGAGGGATATCTGCCTGAGATCCCACATAAATGGTGAATCTCTAGATGTTCTTGATTAGGTACCCATGCTGATTTCATGAAGCCTCAGTCACTGCAGATCCTCCCTAATGAGATCCATGGCAACTTAAAAAGTCATTTTTCTAGTAATACATGTAGCAAAAACCTAGTAGATGAAGAATGCTTATTGAATTATAACAATGAGTTAGTTGACAGGTAACCCATTGAGTTAGTTGTAGCTATATGGTACTGCAGGTGGATGATGGACTCATTCCAGAATTAAATAGGAGAAAGATTATCAATCATGAAGATTATGGGTCTGTACATCAGCCTGGGTGAGATAGGAAGAGTCTGTTTTTAAAATGAAAAAAAGAGAGAGAAAGAAATAGTGAATAAAAAGAATTCAGAGAAGTACAGACTTATATGAGTTGATAGAAACAAAAAAAGCAGAAACATGAAAACAGTATACATGATGTCTACCATGGTGATTTCCTTTGTTCTTAACAAGGACCAAGATCACAGTGTTGAAGTCAAGGTACAGTGTGTCCAGCTGTGACTGATTAGACCAATATAAGCTCAGACATAAATAATCCATATGAACATTTGGAGTAGAGATATCTCTAAATTCACATATTTCTTTTGAGTTACTGCAATTCTTTGCTCATAGAACACAGTGCCTTCTTTGATGTGGGCATTCCATGCTGGGCAGTCTTGTGCCATGTCTCACAGTCAATACTTCAGAGAGTCTCCTTGTATCACTTCTTCTGACCTTCACGTGAGTGCTTACTGGTGTTGAGTTCTCCATAAAATAATCTTTTAGGCAGACTTACATTTGGCATTTCTAACAATATGGCGAGACCATTGGAGTTGGGTTTTCTGCAATAGTTTGAATTTGAATGCTTGGCAGTTCAATACCTACAATAATGTAAATGGGAAGAGAGCTGCAACAATGAATCCTAAACTGAACAATATGTAGTTAGAATGGTCAAGCATGGCCCCCAAAAAGAGATAAGAAGATATCTCATTTTGTTTTCAGAAATAAGGTTTGGAATTATGGGTATGGAATATGGCACATAGTGTCCCACTATTCCTTTGTGGCCCACTTTTGCTTCCCTGCCTTTTTTTCTTTGCCACAGGGATGGCCTCCTGAATAGGGCAGGTGAAGGAGTGTATTTGGAAATAAAGATGATATTATAAGCAATTGATAAATATAATTTTTAAAAATAATAACAATTTTTTAAAAGTTGTTTTTCATCAAGGAGTACCTTGGGATTCTTGGAAGTACTTTGTAATTTCTCCAAAGTGAATATATATATATATATATACATATATATATATATATATGTATATATATATATATGTAAATAGACAGACTGTCCAACCAACTGCTTATCATAGTCTGAACTACTAGTATTTCTTTCTTTTTGATGTTCACTTATATGGATTTTGGGATCAAATTCTTTTATTTATTGATTGTAGATCAATCTCAATTGGGAGACTAGTGTTCACTGACCCAATTTCTGATATTAATGGACCCCAAACTATGACATCCCGTTTGCTTTTCTTGAATAATTCTTTGTTGGGAGTATGTTGCATTCTACTCATATTTATCATACACCTCATCATCACACTTTGGGTGACCCTCAACTTTTGTTCTTCAGAGACTGCTGTGCTGCCTAATTCTCAACCATAGAGCATCACCAGAAGAATACTGTTATTGACATATGTGTTTTTCCTCTTGTGGTGCATGGATTCAATAGAATATTTTCATGCCATAAGACACAATGAATAGCCGACCTTGGTGGTACATGCTTGTAATCCTAGCTCCCTGGGAGGCTAAGATTGGCAGATCACTTAAACTCAGGACTTCTGAACAGCAGTCAGCTAAGCCTGCTTCAATTCATGTCAAACAAAAATTTATAGAATACTGTATTACAGACAGGGAATCCCTCTTCCATTAGATTTTTCATTGGATATCCTTCATGGCAGTGGTAAATACCTTCAGTCAACATATATCTCTCTATTTTGTGCTTTGCTTGATAGTGGTTATCAAAACATAATCACACCAAATTATCTTTTTTCTTGTATCTACCAAGGAATCCCCTAAAGATCTTAGCATAAGCATAGAATTCACCTAATTAAAAGTGAACCTTTAAGTCTATACTTTACTCTACCAGATGAATTTTTTTTTTCTAATTAAAAAAAATCCAGTGAGGTCTTTTATACCTTTCAGCTAATTATGTGACTGCGAAGATGTGGTATCTGTAGAAAACTGTTTGTGAAAATTTGCCCAAATCAGATGTATTTTTTAAGAATCAAGAATGCCCTTGATACACATGTAGATGATTCTTATAAAAATTTTATAGAGAGAAGAAAGAAGGCATATTGATCATTAGTTGTATCAATATTGGGGAAATGAGATCCATATCTTTAAAATATTGTCTAGCAATATACCCAAGAAAAACCAAGAGTATAAAGTATGTTTATTTCCCAGTGGATGACATGCTGTTTGGTTGGCAGCTTATTGAGTTGCTCAATGAAAATATAGATATAGATGTAACTATAAATGGAGTAATAGCTATAGATGTAGCAGCTAAATTTGGAAATGGCTGGAAAGTGATGTGATGTCCTGGTTCCAAGTAAAATAATACTCACCTATCAGAACTCAGGGTCTAATTCTCTAAGCCAATAACAAAACATTTTCTATATGTCATCTGTTTTCATCTAATGACTCAAGTACTTTAGTTGATTAATAACTTGTTTATACCTTTGATTAATTATTGATACAAAGCCCCATCCTTACAGAAGAATTATGATAGAAACTAAGATTATAGTTTTATCTTGGCATGATGAAGATTACTTTGGCAGTGATTGAGGAAGCTTGAGAACCAAAGACCAACTGGGCAATTAAGAATATCGGATAAAATAAGGGCTAGAACTAAGGTGGCAGTAGTTGAAGTGGAATGGAGAGGGGATCAGTTTGAGAGATCTTTTAAAGGAACAAATAACAGTCTTGACAACTAGTTGGAGAATAAGACAGAGGAAGGAGTCAAAGGATGCTCTGACATGAGGACCTTGGGTGGCTAGAAAAATGAAGGTGCTATCAATAGAAATAAGAGAGTTTGGGAACAGGCATTTATCCCTCCTTCAGATTCTGATACCACCATGTTATACCATTCCTACATGCTTAATAACATTCTGCCTTGTATCACTATCATTTATAATACCATGTAGCTCACTCGTCTACAGTATTGTAAACTCCCCAAGGGCAAAGACTCTGTACATTGTTTATCTTCTATCTCCAGTGCTTACCACAATGCTGTGCATATTCATTCATTCATTTATTTATTCTGTATTTGCCTTCTTATTTCCTCAGTATAGGGAGTTCAATAAGGAAATTACTGTTCCAGTGCAATTGGCACCTTCATTTACAGTCTTAGTTCTCTATGGAACTGAGAAATAAAATGGCTCGTCCTGGTTCAGCCACTAGGAATCAAAGTAGGCGTAAAGCCCAGGGCTTCCTAATTCTGAGGCCAGCTCTTTATTTCTCTACTACTCCACACCATGGACTTGCCCAATTTAAAAGATTCCAAAATGATTTTTAGCAATTTATTTTTCATCTGTGGGTCTCAATTGCTTCATCTGTAAAATAAAGAGGTTGGATTAGATCACCATCAAGACTCCTGCCAGCTTTAATAATCCATTATTCTAGCAATACACACATATAATAGACCCAAACTCTACTAGAAGAAACCACTAGGTGGTGCAGTGAATAGAGTACTGAGCTTGGAGACAGGGGAACCTGAGTTCAAATTTGACCTCAGTTACTAACTAGCTGTGTGAGCCTGGGCAAATAGATAATTTCTGTGTGCCTCAGTTTCCTTAGTTGTAAAATACACACTTATTTGTGTGCATGTAATCCCTCTTCTCTCCACCCCTTCCCAATACTCCTTGAGGGCAGGAATTGTCTCTGTATTCCCAAGCATCTAATATAGTGCTTGGAACATAGTAAGTGCTTAATAACTTTTTTTTTAACAAAATACTTAAATAGATATTGAACTGAATTATTTAAATGACCATTACTGAAGGCAACATTTTTTTCGTCTCCCCATAAATAATCTAATTGTTTCATATAATCTTAATGTACATTTCTCACAACTCAGTGATAGATATAAGTTCTGGGTAAATCATCCTTCGTCTGTCCTATGGGGCAAGCACAAGAATCACCCTTCATTCAGACAGCCCTTCAGATATCTGAACAGTGTTAGCACATCTCTTCCATATCTCCTTGCTAAATCCTTCTCGCTAAACATTCCAGTTCTCCGTGTGATATAGTTTTCAATCTTACTCTGGTTGCTCTTCCATAGGCATACCCCACTATGTCAGTGTTCTTTGTAAATAGCTTTCTATTAAGCATGTTTCCCTTATCCAGAACTTTAGTATCTGATTCTTTCTTTAACCAAAAGGCAGAATCTTATTTTTGTTCAGTGATTTTTGGTTGTGTCCAGTTTTTCATAACCCCATTTGGGGTTTTTCTGGCAAAGATCTGGAGTGGTTTGTCATTTCCTTCTCTGACTCATTTTACAGATGAGGAAACTGAGGTAAACAGGGTTAAATGACTTGCCCAGGGTCACAAAGCCAGTACGTGTCTGAGGTCAGATTTGAACTCAGGACCAACCTGGCACGCTATCCATTTTGCTACCCAATTTTATTTTTATTCCTATTAAATTTCAGCTCATTAGCTCTCAGCCTGTAGAGGCTTCTTTGAGTCTTCATTCTTTTACCAATATATTAGCTCCTCTTCTCAGCTTCATATCATTGATAGACTTGCTAGGCATGCCATCGGTGTTCTTTAAAGTCATTGATAAAAATATTCCACAGAATGGGTCAAAACTCGGTAGCACTCTACTAATACCTCCCCTTCAGGGTAATTCTAATACACTACTAGTTTAATAATTCCTTTCAACTCAGCAAGCACCTATCTAGTATCTACTGTATGTCAGACACTATGCTAGGTACTAAGGTTACAAAGATAAAAATGTCAGCTTCCCTCGCCCCCAAGAAGCTTATTTTCTACTGAGGAGATACAATATGTGCATAGATTATATGCGTATGTTCTATACATACATATACATATGTCTCTATATATGCATATGTAAAAATACATATATATATACACACATTGTATACACACACACATGCATGCATGCATGTGCGCTAGACTTGGAGTACAGGAAGACCTGTGTTTGAATCTTGTTTCAGACCTTTACTATGTGACCCTGGCAATTTAATTAATTTTATTCAAACTCGATTTTCTCATCTATAAAATGTGTACGATAATAGCTTCTAAGAGGATTGTTGTGAAGAGCAAATGAGATATCATATGTAAAGTGCTTTTCAAATCTTAAAGCATTGTAAATACTAGCTATTACTGTTATATCAGATACAAGCAAAGTAAATACACCGTAATTTCAGGTTGGAGGAGTTTAAAAACTGATGTGATCAGGAACCATCTCTTACTTTAATTTAGAAAGGCCAAGGCCATTCATTGTATTTCAGACCATCACCAGTCCTCTTGCCTTACATCTTGCCACTGGACTTTGATGACTGGAGGTGTGAGTGAGGCTGGCAACTTTTGCTAACTCTGCCTCACTTAAATCTAATTCATGAGCAAGTCAAGGCATCACCCTTGTGATATCTATCATTGGTCGTCTTGGAGAATGAAGGATGGAACAGCAGTGCCAGTAGGAGGTGGAACCTCAGTTGTGCTTTGTTGAGATGGGGAACCTATCTATATTATCACCCAGTCTACATCTCTGGCTTGGTCTCATGAATATTTTAAGATTCAGGATATCACAAGAAACTTAAAAACTGATGTACTTAGTTAATGATGATTCTAGGATTAATTATCAACTCAACTTACTTTACGTAATCATTAACTATTTTATCAATGGCTTGTTCTTTGCCCTCAAATCCACTTTGGTTGCTATCATGAAGGGATGATTGCCTAATGTCCAGGCCATAGTCAGTTCATCAAGAATTAAAGATAGACCTTACTGCTGCTAAAGTTTGAGATTGTTAACAAGAAAATGAGTTACAAAGAGCCTGTAGCCATCTAAATAAAACTTTCCTAATATGGTTACTCAAATATATTGTTTCAGGTGCTAGGGAAGTAGAATTTATTATCCTTATTCTATAAATGTTTGCTTAATAATATCTTTGAGTTTGTCAACTGGAAAAACTAATATCTTGACAAGTTGTAACATTTATTCTACATAAAATTATTTTATGAGTTTATTTTTACAGAAAGTGTTTTAACAAAATCAACTTATTTTAATTTGTATATCTGTATTAATTTGTATTAAATTTGTATTAAAAATTTATTTTGTTAAAATTTATTTTGTTTTTAAACAATCCACCCTGTTTGAGTTACTGATCAGTACTACCATTTAGTGAAAGTCACTAAACAGTACTTAATTGGCTCTCAATTTAGAGTTAGGTTCTGTACTGCCCCCTTGTGGTTTTGATCTCAAAATTCATAGTCAAGTAGAATCCTCTTTACTCTGCCTGTCAGGTCACATTCATAGCTTGTAGGTTTAAGCGCTGTGAAAGAGCTTAGATAACATTCTAGTTCAACCCCATTATTTTATATATGGGAAAGCTATGGCTCAGAAATATAAAGTAGTTCACTTCTCCCTTCCTTTTAAAAAAGAGAGTCTAAATGGATGTTTTAGGAGCCTTTTCACAAATGATATTTTGGTTTGTTTTGTGAAAACGAGCCATTCCCAAGTTTCTTCATTTGCAAGTGTGAGCTGAAACCAGGACCCTGTGGCTCTCACAGCTCTGATGTGGTCTTAACAGAATATAGTTTGTAGCAAGAGAGAAATTGCAGGAAATCTTAATAGCTCCAGATTTGAAAGGGAGTGCTTTCAATATTTATCTTTCAAAGGGTCCTTACCTTCTGAGAAGCTGATCATATCCTAATAATTCTTTTCCATAATTACTCATAACTCCCTAATTATAAGTTTATGATGCCATGAGGAATTGACATTATTTGTAGGGTGGGGATGGGGGTGGAGATGGGGATTCAGACCTGTAATTTCTTTGTTTAGGAACTCTTAGTAAGGAAACTCCCTCTACTAATGCTGATTGACAACTGTGTGACAAATTACAGTTAGTAGAGACTTGACTGAGGGAGCACCCAAAGGTAAGTGCTCCTAGAGTCACAAAACCAGTATTTATCAAAGGCAGGACTTGAACTCAGCTCTTTTGGACTCTGAGGCTGACTCTCAAATCTGTTACAAAATGCCTTATTAGGAATAATTAATCCATACAAATGTATCCTCTTCTTGTTCTTAAGAAGATCACTGAAATTGTTTGCTTAATGGGAAAAGATCTGCTATGATTGGGCATACATGGTTAGTCAATATAAATAATTTAATAAACATCAAGCTATATTTGATAGCTTGGCACCTTTCCTGAACATTCTTGAATTTTCAAGCGCCTACTAGACAGATAGGGCAGCTAGGTGGCATCATAGCACATAGAGTGCCAGGTGTGGAATCAGGAAAACTCATCTTCCTGAGTTCAAATCGGTCCTCAGACA
>JAQQSK010014719.1:0-11021 GCA_028658325.1 Potorous gilbertii | reverse complement strand
AAGCCATTCTTCCTGTCTTTGTTTCTTGGATAGTTTCTGCTTTCTCATGATGATAGGAGAACTAAACATTAGAGTCCATATTTGGTGGCTTTGCTGTCATTAATTAATTATAAAAATTTTGACGGATCTGACAAATCTATTTTTTGACTACTTGTTGACCTCCTTCACAGGGCAGGTACTTTGCTTTCTGACTATCTCACAATGATGTTAATAAGAACAATCAAATATGTCTCTGACAAAATGTGAACAACTTAAAAAAAGTTATAAATTTTTCCATTTTTCATCTGTTTGTAAATAGATATTGACTTTATTTCTTTCAGGTTCATCTTTAAATACTCTTGAGATACTTTGACATTTTGAGTCTCATGCCAGGTATTTTTTGTTTGTTTTTCCCTCTACTGCTTTTCATTATTTCATGGGATGACACTATTGCTAATCTTTCACCATCCTCCTCTGTAGAATTTTACGAATAAATGTATATTGTAAACTAGCATTGCCTTTGTTTGCCTTATATCTTTGCTTGGCAAGAAGATTAAGTGTTTACTGGGTACAAAGGAATTTCTGATAATTTTTTGACTCATTGTGATAATAGTTTTACACTGGTTGAGCTCTCATAAGAAACAATGACTTCATCATTCCTTGTTCTTCACACCATACAGACTATCAGAATACTGTAGTAGTATAGGCCATGAACTTGTACCAATAAGGAGATAGCCCCATGTGCCACAATGACAATTGAAGGGAAGGAGACTTGTTGCCTTCCATCAACAGGAACTCTTAACTCCATCTACAATATGCACTAACTCTTAACAAGTCATAGTTGCAATGGACATTGCACACAGTATCCTTTGAGCCTCACACAAACGGTACAAGGCTATTACTATGCCTACTTTACAGGTAAGAATACTGAGGTCCTATCAGATGCTCTAATACAATTATGTACTCCTACTCAGCAAGACTGGTCTCTGTGCCCACTAAGTCATTTGTTAACAGCAGTAGCCTTCCTACTATGTTTGAACCAATGGTTTCCAATGTATGGAACCCATATATTATTGTCCCCTGAAAGTTCCATTTGTCTCAACTGCCCCCCACTATGGTGAAACACAAGAAGCCACATTGAGCATGGCAACACCAGTGTTCCCTTCCATCTCCCAGCCCCATAGCACCTCATTGTTCCTACTATATTGGCAGCATCACCTTCTCTAAGACCTATCTTCTCTCCTCCCATGGGAAAAAGGACTTTCCAATTATCACTGAAAATGCTTCCTCCTTCCTTAGGAAAATAAGTATTGAGTTACTTTACTTTATTCTGATGAGTGGCTCATTTATGTGGACAGAGGTTGTGATGGCTTGTCTTGGGGTTTATTTACCCAGCATTCTCTGAATGTTCTTTCTACAGATCTTCCTCTCTACCCTTTTCTTAGAAGGCCCAGTAAGGCCAAGGTTTGCCCTATTTATTTTCTATATCACAGTCTGCCCAACCAAAATGAAGGCATACATCTATGGCCACATCCTGGTTTTCATCCTCAACCCCATAGGCAAAGTCTCTTAGTCACACTCCTTCTCTAGGCAAATAGAAGGCTGCTCAGCTCTTCCCTGTCCTGGGTAACTCATCTTGTCACCTTGCAGCTATTCTCTTTCTGACTAGGGCAGGCTCTAGAAGGTGATATTTTGAACCCAAGCATACGACTTTACATTTATCTCTAAGAAATCTCACCTTAATCTACTTGACCCTTCATTCTAGCTTGTCAAAATCTTTGGGGATCCTGACTGCCATCCCCTGTATTAGCTTCCTCTCCCTGCTCTCAGATTTAGAACACAGACCTTAGCCATAGTAACTAGTGCTCCTGCTATCCAAAATAAAGCTTAGCATCAGCAATAGGGTTGGTTGATTGCTGACTGGTAAGGATCATAGCTGGCTAGCTTGTGATGCAGGCAGATTGGGAATCTGACCTCTTTTGGCAGTCAGGAGGGAGGAATAATCTTCAGATGATTGTCCTCTCCAGATGGAGCTGTTATCATCTTTGACACTGGTGTGTTTGTGATCACTACGATGGAAAACAGTGCAGGAGCCTTCTATAATTTCTGTTAGACCGTGGGAAGGCTGCTTCAAAGAGAATAGGAGACCTATGATTCAATGCTGTATGTCTGCATGGACTCTGCTAATGGGCTTCATCCTGTGGAGTCTCTGAGAATTCATGTCTTCTAAATGACAGCCAAGTTCTCGAGTTATCCTGGGGAATACCTCATCAATTTCACATACAAAGCCAGTGGAGAGTAGTGACAATTCGGATACCCTGTTGGAATAAACTAAATATGCAATGACTATTTTTTGCAGTTCCCTCTCTACCTGGGAACTCAGTCTTCTGACCTCAGCATCATCACTTAGGCAGATCAGACTGTGTTATTAACATAGCACTTCTGCCACATGGAGATAGATAACTTTCAGATGCATATGATTATAATAGCTAGCTCAGCGACAGGTTTCAAGAAAGTGAGTCCCAAGAATCTTGTGACATCTGGATTAAGGAGATGGATTTTTTGTTACTAACAAAAAAAGGACCTCTGATTCAAAAATGGTGTGTCCCTTAGGAAAGGAAAGTATCAATGTCCTCCTTTCCCACCCCCTAACCTATCCACCTTGCAGTGGGGATTAAGGAGGTAGCTTTCTGTTATGAATAATACAGAACTTATTTGATTTAAAGCTGATTTGGTAGAAAAGTGATGTCACTGATATTGACAATCAAGTCTAGCAATGCTGGCAGTGAGAAAGTACAGTGAAGAAGACATGTGTATGTAACACATTCCATTACAATGTGCACTGGGGTAATTTTTTAAAATATGAATTTTTTATTAACAAGGAATAGGGTTAGAGACTGTGATTTATTCAATGTAGGGAACTCATAAAGGACATTATTTCATTCATCAAACAAATTAAAATTTAACTGAATTTATTTTTTTAATTAGCAAGTCAACTTTAAAAATACAGATTTTAAAAGTGAGAAACAAAATGCCCATTTTTCTAACATACAGGTGGGCCTTTGCACATAGTACATACTAAAGTCAAGTCTATGGTAAAGGGTAGAATAGAAGCAGTAGGTAGAGCTTAAGGAAACAGGCCTAAATGTGCATAACATTTGACCCAGTTTCTAGGGCTGTATCTCAAAGAGAGCATAAAAATGAGAAAAGATCCCACATGTACAAAACTATTTATAGCAGGTCTCTTTGTGGTGGCCAAGAACTGAAAAATGAGGGAATGCCCATCAATTGGGGAATGGTTTCTATATTGAATGTAATGGAATACTATTGTGCTGTAAGAAATGACAAACAGGGGGACTTAAGAAAAGCCTGGAAAGATGTATATGAACTGATGCTGAGTGAAATGAGCAGAACCAGGAGAACACTATACATAGTAACAGCCACAGTGTTCAAGGACTGTTTCTGATAGACTTCACAGCAATGCAAGGACCTAAAACATTCCCAGAGGTCTCTTGAAGCAAAATGCCATCCACATCCAGAGAAAGAACTATGGAACTGGAACAGAACAAAGCAGACTATTTTCTCTTGTGTTATGTTTTGGTTTGGTTTGGTTTTTCTCATGGTTTCTCCCATTCATTTAATTCATCTGTGCAACATGACTAATGTGAAAATGTGTTTAATAATAATGTATGTGTAGAACCCATACAAGATTGCATGCTGTCTCAGGGAGGGAGAGGAAAAGGAGGGGGAGAAAATTTAAGACTTATGGAAGTGATTATTGAAAACTGAAAACAAACTAATTTAAAAAAAAGAAGCAGGCTTAAGTTCAGTTGACCTCCCTCCCCTTTTTCCCTAGTGGGCAGGAAAATAGGTTTCTTGGGTCTGCTCTATCACTGTTTCTTCATTGATTCCAAATGATTATAAGGGGGGACAAGTCTGCATTCACCCTGAGCCTGCATGAAAAGCATGACTGGTGATGATAACAGGGAACTGCAGTCCTTATGAGCAAGTCCAAATTGCAGCTAATGCAATTCCCACATGGATTTTGGAGTATGCGGAGACATTCTGTAGTTGGTAGGTATCATGGGAGGAGCTGTCAATATAACCTTCAGTGAGCATTGATATGGTTTCTTTTTCATCATCTTATTTTTTTTAATGTTGTGGTAAATGGATATAATGAAAGGAAAAGATGCAAGAAGACAATCCTGTCCCATTGGGAGGAATGGAAGGAGGAAAAGAAGGAAGGAAGGAACGAAGTAAGGAAAGAAGGAAGGAACAAAGGAACGAAGGGGTGAAGAGAAGGAAGGAGTGGGGAGAGGAAAAATGGAAGAAGTCTTCACATTCATGCCCTGATATAAAAGGAATTTTACCTCCTAAGAAGCTTGAGCCTGTTTCATTATCCCCTACTCACTCAGTTAGTGTAGAAGGTCCTTCCCCCACAGAGGACATTGAACCTGACATGGTAATTGCCACTGGTCTTGAATATCTTAAAGTAGATATATGCCACTCCACCTCCCTACTGTCCTCCTGAAAAGAGACTGAATGTGCTATCAGCATGACAAATAGTTTTTGAAGTGAGACCTTTACTTCCTAATGACATGTAACCTGTCATAAGCTTTGAGAGGGACCTTGATGTGCCAGTGACATTGAACATGACATGGCATCAGAAGAAAGCACTTCTGACATTTGAATAAGACTGACTCTTAAAAACCCTCGGCTTACAAAAATGCTCCACAGGAGAATGTAGATAATGCATGCATTTTCATTCCACCACCCACCACTAGACTCCCAAGCAATTAGTCCTTGAAAAGAAAAGCTTTTCAGTTTCAGTGAGGTACTTTCCATCCCATGCTCCACCCAAAGTAAATCAAGTTTGAGTTATCTGATGGTAGCAAAGAAAAATAAGATCTTATTCAAGAAAAAGAACAGAGAGATAGATCATCACTTAAATGCCATGACCCTTACCCAAAAAATAAAGGCCAGGGAATCTAAAAATCTTTAATCATAGAAACTAAATCAATGTGATGTAGATGCTGATTGGTGAAAGAAAAAGGTGAGAATGAGGCTTGCTAAAGAGGGGAAATGGCAGTCAATCCAGGATAACTTCTTAATGGACTTGCTAATAGGACTGCTAATTTGCCCATCTGGTTCATCTGCAGTTCTTAGGTTAATCTTACTCTGATTGTTTTCTATGGCCCCTGTGACTTGGTTGACTTTTTACTGCTTGCTCCACCTCTGACCTGCTAAGTATCCTCTGAGTTTTTGGAATTAGATCACCTTAAACAAATAAGCTAACCTCTCTGGGCCTCAGTTTCTTCAATTAAAAAATGAAGGGGTTGACCCAGATCATTGTGACTAGCATTTACATAGGAAGTTAAGACTTAACAGTTATAATAATAGCCAAAATTCATATGTGCTTACTACATGCCAGGTACTGTGCTAAGTGCTATACAAATATTGCCTCATTTGATCCCCACAACAACCCTGGAAGGCAGTATAACGTTAATTAGAGAGTTAAAGATTTTCCTCACCTATTAATGGGCCTGCTTATTAAGCGAAGCTTGATTAGAAATTTGTTTTATAGGGAGGCCCACACCTCTTGTTAATTTCTAATGAGGTATTGGTTCTCAAAGAGTTGTGACACTCTCTGACTCTGAAAAGTGTATATATACTCTGGGGTGAGGTTATGTTTTGGAGCTTACTCAATGGAAGTGTTTGGCTAGAGGAGACTCTGGGCAGCTGCTAAGGAACCCCCTGACTATGAAAACCCAGATGGTGATGCTTCTCTCTCTGGTAACTTTGTATGTATTGCTTAGGGTCAGACAGTTGGATCTGTCTGTTGAACTGTGATGTATGGTCATGCAGTTGCCCAAAGTCACAAAGGTCATCAATGTCAAAAGCAGATTTTGAACCTAGGTCCTCTGACTCAAAGAGCTAGCCACATTGTTGCTTAATTCCAATTTTTTGTTATGTCTATTTGTGTTCTAATTTAAGTAAATATCCTTTTGTATTTCTTTGGTGTCACATGATTAATTATGGATAGTTGGGGGTGAGAAGGGAATCAGAGAAAGAATGCAGTAGTTGAGTAGACTGTGAACCCAAACAAAGTTCTAGGAATTCAAATATGGCATCAGTCTCACTTTAGAGAACTCTCCTAGGTATTTCTCTTTCCTGCACATACTTGTTACCCTTGCCCCTCAGCCCTACTGGGGCTTTTCAGATCCTGGTTCCATGACATTCTTTCATGACTAACTGCCGTTTCCAATCTCAGCACTGACACACTATTTTGCTTTGGATGGGGCATAGTTGTTGCCAAATAGTATCAACAAGTTTTGGGTGTATTGTCTTCATGGAGGCATATGTTCAAGATATGATAGGACCCTCTCAAACCTTCTCAAAACAACTTGACAACTACCCACTTGTGGTGAGTCCTTTGGGCATGAATAACACTGCCAGCAGGGACATCTATCTCTCTGTCTATCTATCTATCTATCTATCTATCTATCTGTCTGTCTGTCTGTCTGTCTGCCTGTCTGTCTATCTATCTATCTGTCTGTCTGTCTATAGTTATGAAATCCTGAACAAGAAACCATTGGATCACAGATTGTATTTTCTTCACTATTGTCCATTGTAGACAAAGGAAGTAGAAGAGCAAAATTAATTGGAGATGTGAATGACTGGTCAAAAAGGTTTTGTCTAAAGAATGGGATTTGAATTTCTATATTGCAGCTTAAAATATAGAGATGTCAGATTTCTGGCCAGACACAGAGTACACCTAATGAAGACTAGTAAGAATACATTTGTCTGGTGTCATGCAAATCTAGTCAAAAGGACTTTAAGCTAAAAAAAAAAAAAGATGAGAAAAGGAGAAGCCTTCCCTGAAATTATGTGCCAGAGAGACTAGCTTAAAGAAAATTGGAAAAAATAGCAGTTGAAATATATGGAAGTTCATAAGAGACAAAATCCAAGAGAGGAGCCAGTAGTAAAACTCCTGACCTCAATGTCTATACTTAAATGCTCAGAATTTATACAACAAATAAGAAGAACTAGCAGTCTTAATTCAATGAGGCAAATTTCACACACACACACAACTACATATCACAGGGACTTGGTAGGATGAAATTCATGACTGTGGATGGATATCCTCTATCCAAATGAAACAGGATAGGTAAAAGAGAGCTGGAATATCACTGTATATTTAGAAAACATACTCAGGTAAGGAAATTCAGGAAACAGAGAGAGGAAACATGGCAGAAAAATTTGGGTCAATGAAGGGAAAATGGAAGTGATTTTGTCATTAGAGTGTGAATAAGGAGTTAAGAAAATGTATCACAAGCTTGACTTGCAAATCTAATAATTTTATCCTTCAAAAGATGGAAGAACCAACAAGGGGGAATTCTGTTTTCTATCTGATTACTAACACATAGAGAAATAATTTACTAAGATTGAAGGGATCACTCCCTCTTGTGATAGGTGAGAAAAAATGTGGGCATAATCTGACATGCATCCTAGAGTGGGGAAAGATTTCAAAGGATTCAGAGGAGAGATGGATAGGATTCCATGGAGTAAAATGCTACCAGTGGTGTGTAAGGTACTCTAGAATGAAATTCAGAAGACACAGAAAACAGCAATTGTAATGAGAAATTAAAATGTTGTCATTGCTGTTGTTTCTGAAGAGACAAATGTAAATGCATGCACAGCTCACAAACCAACTTTATTTATTCAAAGAAATGCACAGAAGATGGAAGCAAGGCTAAATGATAGAGGATGAATATGAAAATATGGCATAGTATTATACAAATAGTATCAGGAATGCTCAAGTTTGTAATGAACTCAGTCTGGTTAGTGAAGTTCTAAAAACAACAAAAAAGGTTTCAGGTTTTTTTTAAGCTGTCGGGAGGAAAAAGGCATCTAGAGTGTTTGTTTAGAGTGTGTGGGAAAATGATAACTGACCACAGAGAGGATGCAGAGCTGCTTAATTATTTTGTTCCCCTCTTCTCTGCCAAGGAAAAAAATACATGCACTGGAAAATGACATATGGACTTGATACTCAAACTAAGTGATGTGTAGTAAGATAGCACCAAATTGGGCTTGATTAATTTAAGTCATCTGAATTGAATGAACATTCTTGGGTACAGAAAATACAGGCATCTGTGATAACTGAACTACTATCTGTGATAGAAGAATGATACAGAGAGCAGCTTGGTGCATAGAATACCAGACTTTAAGTCAGGAAGACCTGAGTTCGAATCTTACTTCAGATACTAGCTATTTCTGAGCCAATCACTTAACCCCTTAGCTTCAGTTTCCTCATCTTTAAAGTGGAGATAGTAACAGCATCTACCTTACAAGGTTTTTGTGAAATTCAAATGAGAAAATGTATTTAAAGTCCATACTTTGCAAACCTTAAAATTCTCTCTCTTCACATATATATATATATATATATATATATATATATATATATATACATATATATATATACACACATATATATGTATGTATGTGTGTGCATGCAATAGTTATATATACACAATAGCTTACAACTGTAATAGCTAATATATAGCATACAAATATACATATATATTTTTTACAAGTACATGTGTGTGTATATTTGTATATGATGTTGTTGTTAGAAAAATCATGAAAATGAGAGAGGTAGTGCAAGATGAGAAAAAGACCAAGTTTCCAGTTTTCAAAAACTGAAAAGAACAGTCTAAAAATTATGAGCCAATGAACTTGATTTCAGTGCCAGGGAGAATTCTAGCAAGGATCATTAAAGAGATAGCTGGTGAACATCCAGAAAGGGAAGTGGTGATCACGGTGAGCCAGAGTAGCCTTGTCATGTATTGGCTGTCTCACACTAACCTCATTGCCTTGTTTTTGTTCAGAATTACTGAAGTGATAGATGAGTGAATTGTAGATCTAGATGAGAGAACTATAATGTAATGAAATTTTTAAGTGTTCTCTACTATTCTTGTGAAGAAGAGAGCTAGATTAGACAATAATGAAATTAATCGATTCAAAATTGGTTCAATGGCTAGGTTGAAAGAGTAGGATCTTAGGACCCTACATGTAGAGCTAAAAGGGACCTCAGAGGCCACATAGTCCAGTCCCATGATTTTACAAGTGAGGAAACAGACCCAGAGAGGTTAAGTGGTGTGCCAAAGGGCATAAAAGTTGTAAGTGACAAAACTAGAATTGGGACTCAGGCTCTCTACTTCTGAATTCACTGCGCATAACCAGAGGATACAATTTCCAACCTTTGCCTAGGGATACACAAGTGCATTGCCTCATCTTTCTGCCTGGGCCCATACTCCTTTCTTTGCTCTGCTATCCTTCTTGTGTTTCTATTTCTGCTTCCTGATCTATGTATGATCTTATGATCCAAGGAAGGTCCATTCCTTGAACATCACAAAGTTAATATCTGTGTACATGTAGAACCAACACAATATTCACAGTGCCTCTAGTGGCCATGAATATCCCAGCACAGTTCTAAATCGTGAAATACCACAGACTCTCCACATGGAAAAACAGACCCAAAACAGTGATTCAGACACCAGAAAGCCAAATCCATCATAGTAACAAAAACTATACACAATAACAATGCAGTGGACAACACCATACCTAAGCCTCCCCCTACTAGGCTTCCCTTAAATAAATCACAAATAGGCTCTCATAAACAAAATCACAAACAAGCTCTTTCACTCATGCTAGCCAGCTGCTGGCATCCTTCCTAGCTCTGACTGCTGTCTAACTAACTTCCTCTCAGCTCTGCTCCAGCTCTGCCTCTTCCTGTTCCAAGTGGCTTGGACTTATGTGACTCAGGCTTCCATGTGACTTAAGCAGCTCGCATGGGCCTATTAATGGATGGGGAAGTTCTTCCCATTAAGCAATAAAATTATATTGACACTGAGCAAAAATGCATCATCAGTGCTGTGCCTAGGAGAACCACATGAGCAATTCCATTTCACAAAGAAACATGTTCATGGAAGTCAAGTTACCTGCCCAAGCTACACATGTCAGAAGTAGCACTTGGACCCAGTCTTTTGCTTTCAACACTTTTCCCACTATATCATGCATTGTTGTCTGTCTCTAGCTACTTGTTTAGTTTAATTAAGGAAAAATTCAATGATCTGAAATAAATGAACAAAGCATGATATAAGACTGTGTGACCTGGGAAAGTTAATCTCTCAGTGCCTCAGTTTCCTCATCTGCAAAAACAGTGGTTGAACTAAAATTATAAAATCTATTATTCCACTGGGAAATCCTATGATCCTATTACCCTAAAGAGTGACCCTTTAATTGAAAGAACAGTGTTTCTGAAGTCAGAGGACCAGAGTTCAAATTTTGCTTCTTCCACTTATAACTATGTGATCTTAAGCAAGTAACTTAAGTTCCCTGGGATTCAGTTTCCTCATTTGTAAAATTAGAGCTAGAATCCTATGGTCCCTTCTGTGGAGTAAGGTCATTTTCTTTGAGAGAGAAAATAGTCTTGCTTTTAAAACACTTCAATACTTTGACCTCTTGATAACCTAATGAATTTAATTAAGCAAACACATGCCAGGTTCTGTAACCATATCAGATTTCAACCCTTCTCAGTCAGTTTTGGTTATTCTGTCTTCTTTATCACCTCTACACAATTCATTTAGTCTGTTAATCTCAACCAGCCTAAGCCACTAGGTGGTACAATGGGTAGAACACTGGACCTGGAATCAAAAAGACCTGAGTCTGAATTATGCCTTAGACATTGTGTGACCCTGGACTGATGTAGGGAAACTGGGGCCTCAAGGCCACATGTGACCTCTAAGTCCTCAAGTACGGCCCTTTGACTGACTTCAAACTTCATAGAACAAATCCCCTTAAAAGGATTTGTTCTGTAAAACTTGGACTCAGTCAAAAGACTGCACCCAAGGACCTAGTGGCCTTGAGGTCACAAGTTCCCCACCCCTGCCCTATTACAAGTCTTTTAATGTCTCTAGGCCTCAGTTTTTTCATCTGTAAGATGATAGCACTGCACTTGATCTCCAAGGTCCCATTCAGCC
>JAQQSK010014718.1:0-11022 GCA_028658325.1 Potorous gilbertii | reverse complement strand
GAGATGGGGAGAAAATTTGGAACTCAAAATTTTGTGGAAATGAATGTTGAAAACTTAAAATAAATAAATATTTTAAAAAAGGAAAAAAAATGAGTGAGGCTAGAGCAGGACATCTTTGAAGCTAATGTATCTTGATTGCTAGAAGGTAAGGCATGTTTAGATTTTCTTCATTCAAGAATTTGGCTTAGCTTCTGTTTTTGGGGGACAACTGTTACCTTCTTCTCCTTTGGCACCACCTTGAGGGAAGGTCTGTGAATTCTTATTCATTGAACTCTAGCAGAATGATGAGTTCTAGTCAAAAACCAGCAAAAGGCTAAGAGGTTGCCTGGTGGGCTTATTGATTCAACAAATAGTGGGAAGCAGAGTCAGAAGCTGCTTAAAAATTCTTTTGCAGTCTGTAGGATCTTCAGCTCTGTTTTGCTTGTCTCCCAAATTACTGACCAGAGGAATACTATAATTTTGGACTGAATCTTCAGTGGTGAGACTTTGGCTTCCCAGAGGGCCAGGCTGGGGTCCCTGTTTGGCACACAATAAGGATGGACCTGATCCAGAGGGATCCTCTGAATTAGGAGGATCATAGGCAATTTTTACGTTGTCCGTTTAGGCAAAGTATCTTGTTCTCTTGTGCTTGATAGTTATCACTGGAAGTTTTACCTTCTATCCTTTGGCCTCCACCTGATCAAGAATAATGGCGATAAATAAGAATAGCTGAAATATAAGCTCGTAATCACTAAAGCGTGACACAATGATAACTGAGCCTCACACAATGTACAAGAGATCATCTGATCCTCTCGGTAAGGAGCACAGGTGTCATCAGGTCATTCAGGGAGTCAGTTAACACTAAGCAAAGGCCTGCTATGTGCTAAGCACGATGTTAAGGGCTGGGGGTACAAAGAAAGGCAAAAATAGTCCCTTGCCCTCAAGGAGCTCCAAGTCTAATGGAGAAGATAGCATGAAAGTAGCTGTGTCCATACAAAAGATCCACAGGGTAAGAGGAGGTTGCCCTCAGAGGGAAGTGCTCCCTCTTGGGTAGGAACAGTCAGCATCCCCATTTCATAGATGACATGACTTGGCTTGCTCATGGCCTCAGAGCTACTAAGTGCTAGAGGTAGTGTTCTCGGGTTCAGAGTAGGGCACCCTTTCCACCACTGTCCGCTTTCTCGTTTCAGCATTGTAACGAGGGTCCCTCATTTGTCACCATGAAGCTTAGACACTGACTTGATCAGAAGGAAGTGATTTGCCTCTGGATGTCTTCGCTGCTGTTGTTATTACAAATTCTTTTTAGTGATCCCCAACTCATTTCTTGCTTCTTTGCTTCTCACACTTGACTTTTCTTCTGGTTCTGCTTCTCCTTTTCCACAGCCTTTAGTTGGGGGGATCTGGGACCTGGAAGGGAGGGGACTGGATAGCATGGGGGGCTTTAGAATCACAGAATTGAGAAGTGAATGGAGAAAGGTTTTAAGTCAGGGGAATCTGGGCTAGAGAGGAACCTCTTTGTAGTCTCTCGAAATGTGTTGAGAGCAGATACAAAACGTCTCTCCTACTTAGAGCATCTCCAAATGCTCCAGATCAATGAGATCCCAGCAGGGCTGTTACAGGGCAGGCTGCATGTGTCTCAAGGTGACAGGAACCTCTACTCTGATGGATCAGCAGACTGCCTTTGATCATTAGGTAACCCCTGGGACACTTGCTTTGCTAGTGATTATTAAAAGAACAGAGCTAAGATACTGAAAACCTCCCCCAGCCCTACTCTGATTCTGTAATAGAAAAAAACTGCAATTGAAAGGGAGTGCAGAAGTGACTTCTTTCTATAAACAGCCCTCTTCTCCTTCCCTTCCTGCAATGCACATACTTGGAGAGACAAAGCTAAGAGGAGAAAAGAAGAACAAGAAACCACGTTCACACTATCCCTTTGAAATTTAGAACAACTCATCTCCCTCCGCAGACTGTTCTATAGTTAACTGATGCAGCCATTGAACAAGCCTCTCAGTTCATTAGGACAGACTAATTCTGCAAAAGACTTTTAATTCTGGAAGGACAGAGTCCATTAAATGAACCAAACCCACCCCAGACCCTTCCCCTAATGAGCTTTTATAAACACTTTATCACTTACTCTAGGCAAAGGCCACACCTGAGCATGACTCAGAATCCCAGCCTTGTTAGACATGCTAGAAAGAATGGAAGCTGAAGAACACTTTAAAAACATATCTGGTCCAGCTGTCAAAAAGTTATCGGTTCATTCAGACCTGAGGTTGGTCATATGGTCTCTGGAGAATCAAAACCATGTTGGGAAGGTATGTGGTACGGATAAATTTGCCATGGAATAAAGGGTATCCCAAAAACCTTAGATCAGTTTAAAGGTTTTTTCTGAAGCTTAAGAAATCTAATGTCTTAGTCCCTTGACCACAGGGCTATCAATAGGCCTTGGCACAGGAGGAATCATTCAGACCCAGCACTGGGAGCATCCTTGGGAGTGCTCAGGCCCTGGCACAGTGGACATTTATATAGGCCCTTGGCATATGGCAGGCTCTGCTCAGGCCCTAGGACAGATGGATCAGTGGGCACAGTGGGCAGAGTTTTGGTACCAGTGGAGTGGGCACTGACAGGATCATTGTAACCCTTTAATTACCATAATCTGAAACCAACAAAGGCCCTTCACATAGTATAGCATAGTATTCAGTAGTTACTACTCAGGAAGAGCTTAGAAGGCCAAAAAGTGGAGTTGTTAGGAGATGCCTTACTTTCTGGTGAAGGGAGGTGAAGCTATCTGCCCAGGCTATGCAGAAGAAAGGGTAGAGTCCTTTGGTAGGGGTCTAGAAAGGGGTGAATATTTGGTAATATTTAGCCTCCCCAACTTTACCATAGACTCTAAAGGAGAGAGAGTTCTTGGGGGGGAACATTGTCAACAGGGGTACAGAGAAATTTTTATTGACTTCAACACAGGAACAGGTTCCATGCAAAAGATAATGACTGCTTAATTATCTTACTTCAGTTGAGTCTGACTCATAGGGAGGTTTATGGATGGTGGCAGAAATGGCCCCGTGTCTACCATGGCTCTGATGTTCCTGGTAGTACTCGTGCCCATTATCACCATTTTAGAGACCCTGTGACCTGCAGAAATTTGATATCGCTCACTGCAGGGAGCAGGTAGTTAAGATCTGGTGCTTGGTCATTCTAAGGGATGGTGGCTAGGGGTGGGGAGGACAAAGCCCGGGACGTCTGGTCTGCATTCTCTTTCACATTCTGTCACTCCTTCAGGAGGCTATTATGTATAGTTTGTTGTCTTTTTGCTGTATTTCAATTTCTTTCCTTTTTTCCTTTAGTGCTGCATACACTAGGCTTCATCACCCCCAAATTAGGGTTACTCAGTAATGGCCCTAAGGACATTTATGTGGTGGAAGGTTCTCTAGAAGACGTATAGGATGTTGTCACCAAGGGGTGGAAGGTGGTAAGAGTAACAGCTATCCTAAGGTGCCTACCACAAAATCTAGGTTAATCAGTCCCTAAAAATGAACTAATACTGAACTTAAGACTTAACTGGTGCAGAGAACTAAGACTCAGGCTATTGGATTAAGTACAAAAGTTCTTTGATTTAAGTACAAACACTTGCACATGAAGAGTTAGAACCTCTTTCATTCTTGTTATGTGCAGTGGTGTGCCAGGATGACAGAGAAGCTGAGCCCAACTGAATCAATATTATATTATTTCCATGCCATGGCTAACAACCCTGACTTTCTGTTAAATAGTCTACAAGTGTCTTATTTCATTCCAATCTCAAACCTGAACGATCATCACACTAGCTTGAGTCAGGCCTGATTTACAACATCCAAGAATCCAGGGAAGCATTGTATATTAAGATGATAAACTCATGTGAAGGAAACCATGAACCAGACAGAAAGAATGGTACCTTAGCAGAGGCAGAAATAGAAGCATTACTTCTATTAGGGTTTATTACAAACCACTTGGATAGAAAGGAGACTAGACAAAGAATTTGGGAAACCAATCCCCACCCTATCATGGAGGCGTGACACAGTAGTGATGGAGAGCTTCAGTTGTCTGAGTACTGGTTGTGACCTTCACTCTGCCAAAAACAGAAAAATTATAATATCATAGGTTGACCTAATGCTAGCTTCATCTACCAAAAAGTCAATGGATAAAACAATGGATAAGACTGTAATTCAGGATGTGATTCTCACCAGCCAGGAAACTGATTGCTGAAATAGAATTGATGGGAACCTTGGTGGTGGGAAGGGGCAGGAGTGGTTGTTCCATCATTGAATTTATGCTATAGGAGAAGAAAGTCAGGTGTTGCCTGAGATACAGACGAGGTTTTGGAAAAGAAATTCTTCAATGAATCAACAGGCATTTATTAATCACTTACTATGTGCCAAGCACTGTGCTGATTTCTGGATATATATATATATAGTCCTTGTCTTCAAGGAGGTTTCACATTTTATTGGGAGAGACAACACACACACAACATATGTATACGTACAAAATACACACACATATAACATGCAAATACACATGCATGCAAATACACACCACACATAAATAATCATATTTTGATGTCCAGTCATTTCAGTCATGTCCCTCACTTTGTGACCCCATGTGAGGTTTTCACTCACAGGTGCTAGAGTAGTTTGCCATTTCCTTCTCCAGCTTATTTGACAGATGAGGAAACTGAGTCAAATGGGGTTAAATCATGTAGCTAGTAAATATCTGAACCCAGATTTGAACTCAGGAAGATGAGTTTTCCTGACTCCAGGACCAGCACTCTATCTACTGCACCACTAGCTGTCCCTAAATTTTTTATTCATATATGTATATATATATATATATATATCTACAATATAATATGTAGAGCAAGGACACCAATAGTTGGAAGGATAAGGAAAGGCTTATGTGGAAGGTTATATTTGAACTGAGCCTTGAAGGGAGTAAGGGACTCTATGAGGAGGAGAGAATGAAGGGCTGCATTTCAGGGATGGAGAAGGAATATGGCATCTTATGGGTGAGAAACATCAGAAAAGCCAATCTGACTTGGTGGAAGAGTCCAACAGAGGAGTAAAGCATGATGAGGTTGAAAAGGTATCTCAGGGCCAGGTTTTGAACAGTTTAAAAAGCCCAACAGGAATTTCTCTTTAATATTAGGAGCAATAGGGATTCCCTGGGGTTTATTATTAGATGAGTGACATGAGCGGCCCATGACATCAGGCTTAGGAAAATCACTGTCACCTGTATGGATGAAAAGAGCACCACAGGCGGGATGGAACACTGCCCAGCGTGTCTGGGATGATCACAATGAATGGTGGAGAGGAGGCATAACTGCCCGACTTTTATCTTGTTTGTTTTCTCTTCCAAGAAGAAGGCTTTTTGGATCAGAAGAGACATCCAACATGAATGGGGAGATAGGGGGAGCGTGCCTTTGATGAATTTAGTTCATTGGCTTCTGATGCTTTCCAACTTCTGGTGCTGAAAAGAGAGGTCATGACCTGTCAGGGATATCTGAATGGATGGTCGCAAGAAGCAAGAGAGACGTTGAAGGACGGGAGAAGGTCAAATGTTCTCCTGGTTCTCAAAATAAGGGAGAGAGTGGAGTCTGCAAATTATGGGTCAGTGAACTTGACTTTGATTCCTGGTAAAATCTTAGATTGCGTTATTAAAGGAATTGTTCTTGAAAATCTAGAAAATGAGGCAGTGAATCAGTTCTATTACAAGTTGTGTTAGATGGCTTCTAAGTTCTCTTATAGCTCTGGGATTTTATGACCCTGTGAAATGCACAGTCACAAAAGGAGGTGGTTATTTATGTAACATGAGTGAGAGATACCTGATGGATGATGCATATGTCATTCCGGAACCCACATTAATTTAAACGACCAAGAGGAAAGCCTATAATGTAACTGGCAGATTCCCTATAGAGGATTTATGAGCAGGCATGGACAAGAGTTTCACAGGTTAAGATTTGATGGATGGTTGGAGATCTACACAATAGGAGAAAATATCCCATCAAGGAGATAAATCCAATGGACACTGAAATATATGATAACAATGCATGGAAAATTGGGATCTTCAAAATATACATGTCAGGAATAAGGATGTGAGAACTGAGATCTTGTCTAGGGACTGATAAAGGGGGCAGGGAAGATGACTGGAAAATGGGGTGAGGAAAAGCAATATATAGTTTTTTTTCCACATTGCAGGGCTTAGGGGTGTGGTGCCCTGGAGATTTGTAACATGAGTGAGAGATACCTGATGGATGATGCATATGTCATTCCGGACATGTAAAATTTTTTGGCCTTCCCTTTGTACCAGAGAAAAAGTCTGAATTTTTTCTTTTTATTTTATGGGGTGTTCATAGCATATTATTGTAAAATTGGGGTTTTATACAATGCCATGCTTATATTTTATGCATTTCTGAGTTTTTAAACTTTTTTCTGTGTCATCTGCTGTACTTCACATATCATCTGTGCCTTACACAAGACTCACCCCAAATTCCCTTTTAATTTCTTTGTGACATAACAAAACCTTGATGGTCAAAGTTGCAATGTGAAAGGGGTAACTGTAGTATAATGGAAAGAGCAATGGTTGTGGAGACAAAGTGCACGATTTGAGTCCTAGCTCTATCACCTATGGAGTGACCTTACAAAGGTCACTTGTATATGTCTCAGTTTCCTTATTTGTAAAATGGATTATAACTCTTACATTAGTCATCTCACAGGAATCACATGTGAGGGATCACATTCTATAAAAGGTATATCATCACCCAAGTACGTTCTCCCCTCTCATCTCCTTTTGGACATATGCCAAACCCTTGTGGCTCTACCCACGATCCCTCTAACTTTGCAAATCAAAACACTGCTCCATGGCCACCACTCTCCTGTGAGTGTGTTGTTTCTTCCTATTAGATGTGTACTTCTGCTTTCTGCCTTAAAAAATAAATTAAAAGAAACAACGACAACCTCTAAAATAGTGGGGGATGGGACTGGTTCCATCTAGCCCTTCCTTTTAGACTTGGTACAGAAATACATAATGTTTCCCTTCTCTAGTTGATCTATTGACTTTCATCTTTTCTTTCTTTACCTGGACTGAATCAATGCCTGACACTTTTTTTCAGAGTGGGGGAAGATGGAAAGTGTATTCTGCATAGTCTCTGCAGCTTTGATCATCCGTAAACTTGGGGTGTCCATAGGCAGAAAGAAGTATGCTTTCCCACCCTCTTCCTCCTCATTTGACTGGGCAGAATAAGACTATGCTATTTCTTTGGTTGGAAAGATAGACCGGAGGGTGAGCAAAGCCTCTTCAGCAGGAGAAAGTCCCAGAATGTTCCCAAGACAAAAATAGGTGTGTCAGTTTATGCAAACACTGCTAAGAGCATGGAGGATGATGGGAGAGGGTAATTGAAGGAGCACTTCAGGGATTATCATTTTTCTGGTGTTAACTTGTAAGGATTTTGCCTTGTCAGGGTCTCTCTTTTTTGTCCTGTGAATTCAACTGTAATTTTCTACATGTGGTGCATAATTTCTCCTTTTGAAAAAAATTTTTTTAAAGAGTTAATGGAGTCAGGTGTGCTGGTACACAGTATAATCCGTGCCACTGAACAAGTGTAGATGGAGAGCTCCTTGGGGCAGGGACTGACAGTCTTTTGTTTCCTTTTGTATCCTTATTACTTAGCACAGTGCTTGGCACATTGTAAGCACTCAATAAATGTTCATTGATTTATTGATTGGTGGGCTACTGGAGATCCAGAGATCTGAGCTGCAATGGGGTAAGCCAATCAAATGTTCCCACCAAGTGTGGGGAGAGAGAGAGAGAGAGAGAGAGAGAGAGAGAGAGAGAGAGAGAGAGAGAGACAGAGAGAGAGAGAGAAGATTTTCTTGAATTTTAATTTCTTCTTGTATCCCCAGAGGCTTCAGGGCTTGACACATAGAAAGCACTTAATAAATGCTTTCTCATTCATTCATTCATTCACTCACTCATTCATTCTAATGGATATAGAGGGGGCCTGTCAAAAGCAAGCACAAAGGTTTACAAAGATTTAGGCAGTTCCTGTCCTCCTTCTCCACCCCCCCCTTCCTTGCCCCCCCATCTATCCTGGCCAGAAAGGTTGAGGCAGATGTGTAGCCAGAAGAGGAAGAAGGTGCTTGGAGGCAGGACAGACACATAAGAGGTGACAATGAGTTTTTAATACTCTTAGGAGTTTTGGTAGCTGAGTCAGGGTTGGTACTACGTGGAGAGGTGGCAGTAGCAGCTGGGCTTAAAGACAGGAAATGCTAGAGCCCAGATCTCAGAGAGAACACTAGACACCTGCCTGGCCCCAAGATCTGTGATAACAGAATACCAGACCGGAACTTGATTAGTTGGTTCCGTTAATTTCGTGTCACATCTCCTTGTTAGGCTTAGATGGCAGTCCCTTTTGTGTTCTTTCCATGCCTTCTAATAAGCCTCTTCTGTGTTTAAATGCATTTATTATCCTGGAATGAGTACAGGGATCCAGTGGACCTGAAGGAAAACATGTAAGGAAGATTCAAATGTTTCCGGAGTTTTCCTGGGTGGAGACAAAATGAGCCAAAGAGATTATTGAATTATTATTAGAGAGAAGTCCCAAGATGGAACCCACTCAATGTGAGCCCAGAGCGGTGGACCTGATCCAGGAAGATTACACATTTAAGGCACTTTTGTAACCATAAAAGACACTAGAAATGTGTTTATTATTTTTCTTTATTGACATGACTCTTTACAGTCTGTTCTTTTTTCAAAACGTTCAACAAATTGAGGCAACAGAAGGACAAATGCACTTTGAATGCAACTTGTACAAAGCCAAGCTCCTCTTCCCCTCCAATACCCACTTCTCCTGCCAGCCTCACTGCTTTCACCAAAGTTACCACCATCTCCCCAGCATCTGCCATTCATCACATCCAATTAATGATCACATCTTGTCTATTCCGCCTTGTCAGTGTCTCTTTTGTCTACATGTTCTCTCATTGCTTTCTTGCCCCGGTCTAGTGCAGCCCCTCATTACCTCCCACCTGGGCCTCCTAACAATCCATCCGATTCAATAAACATTAATTAATCAACTCTTAAGTCACTGGGCACTGGGCAAAGTGCAGTGTTACAGTTGAATAGAAAGACAGTATGTGACTTCAAGCAGCTTACAGTCTCAAGAAAGAAATAACACACTGAAGGAGGCAGAAAAGATTGGAGGTGGGTGTGTGGGGGGAGAGGGATAAATCAGGGGGTAGCTGGCAAGAGTTTTGGGATAAAAAGGGGGATATTTTGTCTCATGGAGCTGAAGTCAGGCAGTGCCGCAGATACAAAGCAGAATGAACTGAGAGTCAGTTTCTGCCCTGTATAAAGGAAGGTGAGATAAATGAAAAGCTAGAGAGACAGTTTCTGGATAATTAATAACCCATTTATTAATTAGGTTAGCTGGTAATCAATAAATTGATGGTCAGTAGTTTCTCTTGGAAACAGAAGACAAAATCATGGAGATCACCTAATGCTCAAATACCTGTGGGAAAGAGAGTGCCTCTGACAGGTGAAAATCAACCCTGAATGGTGAACAATTAATGAGGAGGTGGGCTGAAAGCCTTCAGCTCCTGCTGACAATGAGGCTTGATCATGAGAATGAGCTTCCTCCAGCAATCTGGATAAAAGAATCCCTCTTTACTTAGACCACTCTGGTTGGTTTTTTCCTTCATAATCTGGGTTACCCTAAACTTCATTGGAAGGGGACAAGGGTGTAGACTTAATGTTTTGGGGCTGGAATTCACTTAGATTAGATTCTAAACAGAAGCAAAGTCTACTAGTTGGGTGGGGCCCCACCCAAGATTGAGGAGCACCTTCTGGGAGAATTTAGGCAATCTCATCTATCAGGGATGTCCTTCAGAGACTGACTGACTTACAGGGGCTTGTCTCTGAATGAGGAAATAAAGAGAAAAAGTCTTAATCTTAATTTAATAATTCCTTGTTAGTATAATAGAAAACAATTTCTCTCAAAGGCAGTGAGAGGAGTCTGATACTCCACCCTCCAGCCTTCCAATCAGGGAGAGAACAGGAGGTTGAGGAAGGCTATCAATCAAGGCTTGAGTTAGCAGCCCGGTGGTGAGTTTGGAAGGGATGAGCTTATCCTGGGAGGGGCATTTTGCTTCATAGAATTGAAAACAGGCTGAGCAGCAGATGCCAAGTCAAGCTTGCTTCTCTCTCCATCCTGGATAAATCTTTCAGCCTTAATATTCCTTGTGTGTAGCTATGATCATGTTATTCCTCTGTTCACGACCTGTAAAAAGTACCCAGGCAAGTTTTAAACTACATAGCCTAACACTCATAGCTATTTACAATCTGGCCATACTGTACCTTCATGTGAGAAAGGAATTTCATTGTTCTGCTTCCCAAGCAAACAGTAAAGTAAGCAGTCCCCTCCTCTGTGTGGGAGTTGATCCACCACTATTTGCTTAAAGACCAATCATCCAATGAGGGAATTGAGACTACACGCTGTAGTTACGGACTCTGACCCGTATGAGGGAAGGAGCTCAAGAATTGAGGGATTGACAAAAGAACATTTAAAGCAAAAGCCATCAGGCTCATGGTGCACTTGCTTAAGGAATCTTATTAATATTAACTGACATACCCTGCATAAAATTATCCCTCCATTTTCTGAACATGAGTCCCATGATCTGGGAGGGAAAACATGCATGTAACGTGTGTCAGATTGTAACCCTGAGGAGTCTGGACTGATCCTGACTCTGAGTGGGGTAATGACGACCCTACCAGCATTTAAACCTGTTTCTCCTTCTGTACTGTGTACATCTTCTTTGTGAGCAGCAGCCACATCCCACGATGTATAAACAAACCACCTTCCTCGGCCCTCTCTGCATTTTTATGAGAATGGTGGGTTAATAGCATTTCCATCCTGGTCTTTGGTATTCTCCTTCATGTATTTCCTCTGTTCTCCAAATTGGGACTTTTTTCCATCCCTGTGCATGAGCTTTTCCACTTCTGAACCTTTGGGCTGCTCCCTTC
>JAQQSK010014717.1:0-11022 GCA_028658325.1 Potorous gilbertii | reverse complement strand
TTTTGATCCTCTTTTGCCAATTGAATTAGCCTATTTTTCAAGGTGCTATTTTCTTCACATTTTTTTGGGCCTCCTTTATTAAGGTATTGACCCGTTTTTCATGCTTTTCTTGCATCTCTCTCATTTCTTTTCCCAGTTTTTCCTCCACCTGTCTGACTTGATTTTCAAAATCCTTTTTGAGCTCCTCCATGGCTTGAGCCCATGGGGTATCTATCTCAGATATTTGGGATACAGAGGCCTTCACTCCCATGTCTCTACCTGATGGCAAGCAGACCTCTTCGTCGTCAGAGACAAATGGAGGAATCATCTTCTCAAGGAAATAGCCATTTTTGGTCTTAGTTTTTTTCCCCTTTCTGGGCATTGTCCCAGCCAGTTACTTGATTTCTGAGAGTCCTCTCCACCCCCTGGCCTAGATATGCCCAGCAAGTGCTTGGGGTCTGGGATTCAAATGCTGCTCCCCAGCCTCAGAGCTTTTGGCAGCAGGCCTGACCGCTCTTCAATGGGAGCTTATCTGCTGGTTCTCAGGTGGGGGCAGGGCTGCCTCTCAGGCTTAGTTCCCTCAGGGGGTTTATGCAGAGAACTTTTGTAATTGAGCTGGGGTTGAGCTCCTGCCTGAGTGGCCTCTGCCTCTGCCCTGGCGGCAGCAGCCTCCCGAGGGGCTCCGAGTCCCCGAGATACCCCGCTTCCCTCTCAGCCCATCTCTCTCACTGACCTGTGCGTCTGTGGGTGGAGGGACCTTCGCGGCCACCCGGAGATTCAGGTCTCTGAAGCCTGCTTAGGTCTGCTGGCTCCTCTCAGTGCTGGGTGGCCGGGCAGAGCTCTGTGGCCGGGGCCGGGGGAGGGGAGCGCTCCCCAGGGCAGGACTCCACTCCCGTGTTCGGGGTACCTTTGCGGTCGGTTTTTCAGGGCTCTCTGCAGCAGAAATCTCCTTCACTGTGTTGCTGCGTGGCTTCTACTGTTCCAGAATTTGTCAGGAGTACTTTTTACAGGAAATCTATGAGCTGTGGATTCAGAGCTAGCAATGTGAGTCTTTCTACTCCGCCATCTTGGCTCCGCCCCCTTCTTCAAAATTTATGCATCAGTATTTCTTAGGGAAATTGGTTCATAATTTTCATTCTCTATTTTGCTTCTCCTTGGTTTAGATACCATATTTATGTCATATATAAAATTTGACAGTACTCCTTTTTTAAACTATTTTTCAAACTAATTTATATAGTATTGCAATTAATTTTTCTTTCAATATGTGGCAGAAATCACTTGTAAATTCATCTGTGTTTTTCTCCTTGGGGATTTCATTAACGGATTTTCCAATTTCTTTTCCTAATTTGTGCTATATTCTAAAATTTATTTTTGTATCCATTTGAGTATTTTATATTTTTGTAAGTATTCAATAATTTCAAATATATTGTCAGGTTTATTGGCTTTATTTGGGCAGTTGTTTTCTTTTTCTCTTTGTTGGCAGTGAATTCAACCTTTTTGTTTTTGTGTTCATATTTTGAATTAATGTATTTTTGCTTTTTGGGCAGTTCCTCCTCAACCATTAATTGTTCCATGAGACCTATGTGAGTTACATGGAGGGTTGAGTTACATGAGTCTGTAGTTGAAAGGGCTTCTTGAACTGGTGCAGCAGAAAGGGGTGGATCAGGAAGTGTGAAGCAGAGCTGAGAAGAAGTTGATCACAGCAGTTACAACTGAAGGAGAGAGAGAAAAGAGGCAGTGAGCTGTGAGTGTTCATTTGTGGGAAAACTCTGCCAGGTAGAAAGCTTGGGGAAGGTGGTGCCCCCTACATTGTTATTGTTTGTAGTTTTCTTTGTTGTTATGATGAGTCTGCTTTCCATGTGAAGAGTCTGTTATATTTTGTGATTCAGAATTATGCTGACATAGTCATAGCCATCATAGGCACTGTGAATGTCAGATTGGTGCTACAGTAGGTTATCAGAATTATCAGCCCTCTTCTCCATTTAACTTCTCTATACTGATTCTTCATCTTACAACACATTTATATAAAATATATACTCTTTTTAGCTGTTTCTAAATGGTTTTACTTTTTAAAGTTATATCACACTCAGGTCTGCCTCAAGCTTTCTAATTAACTACCCATTAACTAACAACAATCTGAGACATACATTTTATATATATAAAATTGAAAATTCTGTCCTCATTGAATCCCTTGCAATAAATCTTTGGTATATACACCTTACATATCTCTTGATTCTTGCATGACAAATCTTCTATTAATTCCAGGTTGCTTTTTGACAAAGTCTTGAAAGTCTGATAATTAATCACATGTCCATTTTTTCAATTCAGACATATACTTCAACTGGGTGGATATAAAATTGTTGGAGGGAGTCCCAATTGTTTGGCTGTTTGTTATGTAGTGTTTTGAGACCTACAGGCCTTTATTGTCTCCACTGTTAGGTTGTCTGTGACTGTAATTGCGGCACCATCATATTTCAATTGATTTTTTTCTTCTTGGTTTTAACATTTTTTTCCTGAGATGGGGGTTTCTGAATTTGACTATCATTTTCCTATGAGTTATCTTTCCAGGATTTCCTTGAACTGGGGAATGATGGGTTTTTTTCACCTTGTTCTAAAGTTTCAGGTCAATTTTTCTTTATTTTTTGTGTTATTGCATCAAGATTTTTTTTTATCATACCTTATGGGTATGCCAACTATTCTTATCTTCTGTCTTCATGATCCATAAATATTTGTTTTTCTCATGTTTTATTTTCTCTTTCATTTTTTCATTCTTTATATATTGTTTAATTATTTCTTGATGTCTTATAACTTTGCTGACTTCACCTTGCCCACTTCTAATTTGAAGATGTCATTTTCTTTCTTAGGATTCTGAATCTCCTTTTCTAAGTGGTTGACTTTTTAAAAATCATCTTCTTGTTTTTCTTTAATTATTCCTATTTTTTTTAGTTTTCCCTTCATCTCTCTCCATTGACAATGAAAATCTCTTTTAAATTATTCCATGAATTCTTTCTGAACTGATGACATTTTGAAGTTAGCCTTTGGGGGAACAAAATGCTTTTTTTTCAATATCCTCCTCTGGAAATGAACCCTGATCTTCTCCATTCCAATTATAACTTATTAAGGTTAGATTCTTTCTCCTCTACCTGTATTTTTTTTTGTAGTAATACCAGAGCTCCAAGTTCATACACAGTGTGAGGACTGAGCAGATGATTAGACAACAGTTGCAGGGACTTCAGCCTTTATTGGCACAGGATTCTCTACCTTTGCCTTGCTTGTATATGAGTATCAGTACTGGGTTGAAGCGGATCAATCAAGGTACATCTTGTGATACACAGGAGATGGAATCTTCCTTACTGTTCCAAGGCAGAAAAGAATTCTTACTGTTAATCACACATCAGAGCACAGGCCAGGAAAGAAAGAAACACCTCTTCTTTGATGATACCACATTGGAGGAACTGAAAATATACAGGCTCCTGGATGTATCTCTGAAAAGCACTGCATAAAATTCCTGAAGTTTGGGAGAGTACACCATTTCTTCCCCACTGGAAGCAGAGTCCTCTTTTGACAATGAGTTAGAAAGTGAAGTACATGACTGGGAAAATGATCAAATAGTTTTAAAAAATTCACATACACTCTTACTTTTCTGATAAAGAAAACCAAAGCGTACTACCAATTGAAGAAACAAAGTCAAAGTTCCTACATATAAAGCATTCAAGAAAAATAAAAATTGGTCTCAGGCCATGGAAGAGCTGAAAAAGGATTTTGAGAAGAGAAGTAAAGGGGCAGAAGAGCCACCATGGTGGAGTAGAAAGACATATATACTCTAACTCTTAGCCCACAGCCCATAAAATACCTCTAAAGAATGACTCTCAACAAATTCTAGAGCAGCAGAAGCCATGGAATGATGGAGTGCAGGAGACTTCCAGCCTAGGGTAACTTGGAAGTTTGGCAGGAAGATATGCCCCACCAGATGCAGAGCAAAGTCCAGCCCAGACTTGACAGCTTGGCACAGGGAGGAGAACCAGAGCAGGCCTCAGTTGCAAAATCCCTAGCAGCAGATGTCCATAGATCCCTCAGTCCACAGGCACCAAAGGTCAATGAAAGGGCTTTTTCAGTGGGAAGAGAAGGCAGCTGTGTATCCCCTATAGCTCCCACTGTGGAAGCAGAGACCTCAGCAGACAGCAGTGGCTCCCACATCCGGTAGCAGTCCCCATCCATTGTTGGAGGCCTCATTAAAACCCCCTGGGGGATTTGATCAGCTGATCTGAAATTCAGCCCTGATTGGTTGCCCTGTCCCAACCTAAAGCCCGTGAGACAATTGAGCAGCTGATCTGAACCTCAGTTCTGAGTGCTGGTGTGGCAGAAAAGGAGGTGAGGCTGGTATGTAGAAGAAATTCTACTGCTCAAACATTCTGGGCACAAAGTCTCTGGTTGCTCCAAGATCAGTGTACAGCCTTGACAATGCTACCTTGGAGGAATTGAAATCTTCCACGTCCCCAGAGGAAACCCTCCTTTTGACAAAGAATCCAGAAGTCAAGTAACTAATTCAGAAAATGCCCAGAAAAGGGGATAAAAAGACTATGGCAGGTTACTTTCTTGACGAACAGGTATCTTCTCCTATCATTCCAGATGAGGAAGAACAATTCTTGCCATTAAGGAAAGACGTAAGACTCAAGGCTTCTGTATCCTAAACATCTGAAATAAATATTCAGGGGTCTCTGGCCATAGAAGAGGTCAAAAAGGATTTTGAAATCAAATGAGAGAAGTGGAGGAAAAATTGGGAGGAGAAATAAGAGGGATGCAAGAAAATCATGAAAAGCAGGTCAACACCTTCTAAAGGAGACCCAAAGAAATGCTGAAGAAAATAACACTTTTAAAAATAGACTAACTCATTTGGCAAAAGAGGTTCAAAAAGCCAATGAGGAGAATAATGCCTTAATAAGCAGAATTAGACAAATGGAAAAGGAGGTTCAAGAGCTCACTGAAGAAAATAGTTCTCTCAAAATTATAATGGAACAGATGGGGGCTAATGACTTTATGAGAAATCAAGAAATCACAAAACAAAACACAATTTAAAAATCATGGGGCTACCTGAAACCATGATTAAAAAAAGAACCTAGACATCATCTTTCAAAAAATTATAAAGTAAAACTGCCCTGATGTTCTAGATCCAGAAGGTAAAATAAATATTGAAAGAATCCACCAATCACCTTCTGAAAAACATCCAAAAAGAGAAACTCCTAGGAACACTGCAGCCAAATTCCAGAGTTCCCTGGTCAAGGAGAAAATGTTTTAAGCAGCTAGAAAGAAACAATTCTTGTTTTGTAGAAGTACAATCAGAATAACACAAGATCTAACATCTTCTACATTAAGGGATCAAAGAGTGTGGAGTGTTATATTCTAGAATTTAAAGGAACGAGAATTACAACCAAGAATCACCTACTCAGCAAAACTGAGTATAACACTTCAGGGGGAAAATGATCTTTCAGTGAAATAGAGGACTTTCAAACATTCTTCATGAAAAGACTAGGACTGAAAAGGAAATTTGGCTTTCAAAGACAAGAATCAAGAGAAGCATAAGAAAGTAAACGGGAAAGAGAAATCATAAGGAACTTACTAGAGTTGAACTGTTTATATGCCTGCATAGAAAGAGAGTTATTCTAACTCTTGAAACTTTTCTCCGTGTCTGGATAGTTGGTGGGATTACACACATTCACATACACACACATACACACATCTCTAGAGAGACAAAACACAGGGTGAGTTGAACAGCAAGAGATTACATCTAAAAAATAAAATTGAGAGGTAAGAGAGGAATATATTGGTAGGAGAAAGGAAGAAATGGAATGGAGCAAATTATCTTTCATAAAAGAGGCAAGAAAAAGCTTTTTCAATGGAGGGAAATAGTGGGGAGGTGAGAAGGAAAAAGTGAAGCTTACTCTCATCTCATTTGGCTCAAGGAAGGAACAACATGCACACTCAATTTGGTATGAAAACTTATCTTACACTACAAGAAAGTAGGGGAGGAGATAAGCAGGTTGGGGGAACGATGGAAAGGAGGGCAAATGGGAGGAGGGAGCAATTAAAAGTAAACACTCTTGAGGAGGGACAAGGTCAAAAGAGAGAATGGAAGAAATAGGGGGAAGGATAGGATGGAGGAAATTACAGTTATTCTTATACAACGTAACTGCTATGGAAGTCATTTGCAATAATACATGTGTATAGACTGTATTGAATTGCTTGCCTTCTCAGTGGGCATGGGTGGGGAGGGAGGAAGGAAGGGAAATTGGAACTCAAAGTTTTGGGAACAACTGTTGAGTAACATTCCTACATATGACTGAGAAATAAGAAATACAGATAAGAAGATATAGAATTTTATTTTGCCCTACAAGACCAAAGAGAAGATGGGGATTAGGGAAGGGAGTAATGTTAGAAGGGAAGGCAAATTGGTGGAAGGCATAATCAGAATGCTCAGTGTTTTGGGGTGGCGGTAGGGGAGAGATGGGGGGAAATTTGGAGCTCAAAATTTTGTGGAAATAAATGTTGAAAACTTAAATTAAATATATAAATGAGTAATTTTTTAAAAAAAATAAGTAAAAGCAAAATTGAAGACAAATGGGAGTGGTACATGAAAATCATGAAAACTGAATCAACAAGTTGCTAAACGAGACCCATCAAAATATTGATTTAAATAACACCTAAAAAAATCGACTAATCCAACAGGCAAAAGAGGTTCAAAAAGTCAATGAGGAGAAGAATGGCTTTAAAAGAAGAATTGCCTAAATGAAAAAGGATGTTCAAAAGCTCACTGAAGAAAATAATTCCTTAAAAAATAGAATGGGAGAAATGGAAAATAATAACTTTATGAGAAATCCATAAATCATAACACAGAACAAAAAGAATGAAAAAATAGAAGACAATGTGAAATATTTCACTGGAAAAAGCAGTAACTTCGAAAATAGATCCAGGAGAGATAATTTTAAGTATTATTGTATTATGTGAAAGCCATGATCAAAAAACGATTTTAAGAAATTGTTCAAGAAATTTCAAGAAATTATCAAGGAAAACTGTTCTGATCTTCTAGAACCGGAGGGCCTATTTTGCCCTATTTCTATTTTAAATTGATATCTCAAAAGGGAAGCTCCCAGGATTATTGTAGCGTAATCCAGAGTTCTTAGGTCAAGGAGAATATATTGAGAGCAGCCAGAAAGAAACAAATTGAGTTCTGTGGAAACACAATAAGGACAGGAAAAGATTTGGCATCTTCAACATTAAGGGTTATGAGGGTTTGGAATATGATACTTCAGAGGTCAAAGAAGGTAAGTTAAAACAAAGAATCACCTACCCAGAAAATCTGAATATAATCCCACCAGGGAAAAATGGAACTTCAATGCAATAGAGGATTGTCAACAATTCTTCATGAAAAGAGCAGATCTGAATAAAAAATTGAACTTACATATACAAGACTCAAGAGGAGCATGAAAAGGTAAACAGGAAAGAGAAATCACGAAGGACTTATTAAAGTTGAAATGTTTACATTCTTATCTAGACGGATGACATTTGCAATTCATGAAAACATCCTCAGCATTAGGATATTTGGAGAGAACACACACACACATATACATGTATACATGTATATGTGTGTGTATATATGTGTGTATATACATACACATACATATACACAGTAAGGGTACAGGGCAAACTGAATATGAGAGGATGATATTTAGGTAACAAAAAATGGGTAAGAGGAAAATATTGGGAAAAGGAGAGAGAAAGATGTAGAATAGTGGATATAATTTCATATAAAAGAGGTAAGAAAAGCTTTTAGAATGAAGGGAAATACGGAGCATTTGAGAGGGAATCAGTGAAACTTACTCTCATCAGATTTGGTTTAAGGAAGGAAAAACATACATACTCAATCGCTTATCTTGCCCTACAAGAAAGTAGGGAGAAGGGGATAACAAAAGAAATGATTACTGAAGAAAGACATTTTGGGCTAGAGGCTACTTAGGAGTAAATACTTTTGAAAAGGGCCAGAGTCAAAGGAGAAAATAGAATGAATGCAATGTGAGATAAGGAAGGAAAATATAGTTAGTTTTTCCCAGTATGATTGTTCCCAGTATGAAAGGTGTTTTACACAACTACACAAGTGTAAGTTCATGGAATCCTAATAGAGCTGCCCCCAGCCAAAATGTTCTCACTTCATTACAGGCTCACTGTACCTACCCAGTCACCCTGGAAATAACGTATCTTCTTCATGCATACCTCACTCTTCAGTAGAAAAACAGGTGTGTCCCTGAACTCTTAGTTAACACAGCAACAGTCAGTATATCCATGTGATGGGAGTAGAGCCACTGCCTCTACCTAACAACTGCCACCAGAAACATTCCCACACATTTGAAAAGGTTTCTTCTTGTATTCAGTCACAATCACACCATCCATGAAGCCCTATACAGGCCCAAAATACCTAAATATCTATCTTAACTAGAAAGGACCACAATAGCTAGCCAATTGAAGGTCAGCTACGCCAGAATGCTTAATGTTCACATAATAGATGGGCCCTCTCCTCCATAACCTAATCCCTTAAAAAAACTTCTCTTTCCTTTATACTATTAATTGTATTCCTATAGCCTATGTAAATGTTGATTGTCCAAGCATAACTTTACCCTATAAAAATCCAACTTGCTGTGTCTGAAGTTGTTAGTTTCTCTTGGAATTTTTCCGCTTCATGAAAGACATCAATCTCTACAAATGCCTACACTTGGATTGGATTTAGTGGTCTGCCTGAATTCTTTGAGACAGTTCCAGTTCTACTCCAACACATCACTCAGCCCTGGAAGTTTTTAGTGTCCCAGGTATGAACAACCTTAAAACTTAAATTGAATTGCTTGCTTTCTCAATGAGGATGGGTGGGGAGGATATAAGAGACAGATTTTGGAGCTCAAAGTTTTAAAAGCAAATGAGAAAAATTACTTTTACATGTGTAATGGCAATCAAAATAGGATCTTTTGCATTTTCGTTTTACTAAAAATGCCTCTGATTGAATAATGTGATTAAAGAAGATCTTTCCCACTCATTCATTGGCCTGACCATTGTGGGAAGCTTGATTAGGGAAGTTGTTTTTAGAAAGGTCCCAAGTACTTTTTCTTTTTTTTCTATTGAATCACTGAGTCAAAGGGTTGTGATGTACTCTGGCACTGAAAAAGGTACAATTACTCTGAGCTTTTGCTTTATGGCTTAGTTTTTGCAAGAAGCTTTGAGTGCCAGATAAGGACTCTGGGAAGCTGCTAAGAATCCTACTGGCTTTGAGAACACAAATGTTGTGTTACCCTCTCTGATAACTCTGGTCAGACATATATACCTGTCTGTGGAATTATGCTCAAGCAGAGGAAGTTATGTCTGTGATTACTTTGGGGCTTACTGACTGGAAGTGTTTGTTTGACCAGATGAGGTCTCTGGGAAGCTGTTAAAGGAACCTCCCACCTTTGAAATCCCAGATGTCAGTGGTTCAATCTCTGATAACTATGGTCAGACTGTTGGGGTCCAATCATCTGTTGATTTTAGGCAGAGGAAGTCTGTAGATCTTTTGATGTCTTTGTATTTCTTTTTTTGAAGTTCAGGGTGTTGACTCCCCTGAATTAGGGGAATAAATTACATACTTGATTAAAGGAATGATAAATGTGCTTGAATAAATTGATTGTGAAGCACTCAAACATTGCCTTTCCTTTAATGAATGAAGATCTAAGAACCGGTGATAGCAGATCAGGGTGTGAATGTTGAAGTGCTTACTGATACAACATACAACTGGAAAATACAATACAAATGCAATGGAATAAAGAAATCTCTCTTGCCCAACAAGAAATAATGGGAGGGGAATGGGAAGTAGGGGTGTTAGATGGGAGGGCAGAATGGGGGAAGGAGTCATCAGGATGCAAACCATCTTGGGGTGGGGGAAGGGGAGAGATTGGGAGAAAATTTGGAACTCAAAAATTTGAGGAAATGAATGTTAACTAAATGTTAATCAAAAACAAAATGATTTGCAGTATCAAATGCAGAGTAAAGTAAGCAGAGCCAAGGAAATGGTATACACAATGACTAATGAGAATATTCACAAATTGAGCCAAAGTATATGTCGTGGGGGGAGGAGCCAAGATGGCGGAGTAGAAAGACACACATATGCTAGATCCGAAACCACAGCCTATAAAATATCGGAAAAGAAGAACTAACAAATTCTGGACTGGTGGAAGCCACAGAACAACAGAGTGGAGGAGATATCTTCTCCTGAAAGACCTAAGAAACACTCACCAAAGGTCCGCCACACACGGGACCAGAGTGGAACCGAGCCCTACCTTGGCTACGCAGCCCTGGGATCTCTGGTGGCTGCGGGGGTCTCTCCACCCACAGACGCACAGGTCAGTGAGAGAGACTTCTGGACTGGCTGAGAGGGGAGCGGGTTGTCTCCATAACTCGAGCCCCCTCGGGAGGAACTGGCAGAGGCAGCAGGAGCTCCATTACTGAAGGTCTCTGCATAAACCCCTTGAGGGAACTGAGCCTGGGAGGCGGCCCTGCCCCCACCTGAGAACCTGATTTAATCTTCCTTAGAATAGCAGCCAGGCCTGCAGCTGAAAACCCTGAGGCTGAGGAGCAGCATTTGAATATCAGACCCCAAGCACTAGCTGAGTGAATCTAGGCAGGGTTGGAGAGGAATCTCAGAAGTCAAGTAACTGGCTGGGAAAGTGCCCAGAAAAGGAAAAAAAATAAGACCATAGAAAGTTATTTTCTTGGTGAACAGATATTAGCTCCTTTCCTTTCTGAGGAGGCAGAACTATGCTTACTATCAAGTAAAGACATAGGAGTCAAGGCCTCTGTATCCCAAACATCTGAAATAGATATCCAATGGGCTCAGGCCATGGAAGAGCTCAAAAAGAACTTTGAAAATCAAGTCAGACAGGTGGAGGAAAAACAGGGAAGAGAAATGAGAGAGATGCAAGAAAAGCATGAAAAACGGGTCAACACCTTGATAAAGGAGACACAAAAAAATGG
>JAQQSK010014716.1:0-11022 GCA_028658325.1 Potorous gilbertii | reverse complement strand
CCAGGCTATGGATATCTTCCTTCCATAGCATGCCTTTGTGATTTAAAACAAAGTCCCATCATCTAGACATCCTGTCCCAAACAGGCCTTTGAAATTGTGTATTCACAACCCAAGGTGTAGGCATCCTCTAAACAAAGGAGACTATTAGGTCCAGACTCTCCTTAATTCAAAATCTAAATTTTATACCAAAAGATTGTCAAGGTCCAGATTCCTCAAACTCTGGCCTTTACTAAAATCTAGTGTTTATGTAAAAAAAAGGGTTATCATTCCCTCCTTTTGGTCAAAGACAAGCTGAAGGCTTCACCTGAAGACCAACAAAGATATGAAAAACCAAATCTTAATGTAGGTCTTGGGAAAGCTGTCTCTGTCTGATGTCATCTTCTTCAGGCTCTTTCAAACTTGGAGGGCATGGTCCACTCAGGAGAAGGGGCAATGGAAGTGACAGATGCATCCAAGAGTCTATACAGAAAACATGACAGGGTCTCCCAGAAAACATATGATTTGATAGTTCACATGAAACAATACCACATAGTTAACATAGCTAAAGGCACTTAGCAACAGTTCAGTTTCCCAGCCACGCAGGACTAGGTACAAACAACACAATGAAGTTTTTTTTTACAACTCCCACATTGTATTTTTACATTAACTCAGGTACAGATTAAAACTTAGATGGCTCACAATAGACTAATTTTGAAATAGAGATTTACATGTAGTACAATTACTTAAATTTTTTTCTATTTTTGAAATTTCAGAAAATTTCAGTTCACATTATTCGCTATTTCTGTCTTTACCTAAATCTTGTACCTGGAGTAAGAATCTTTTCAAATGTGAGGGTTCAACCATGAAATGAACTCATCTGCCCTTTAAATTATTGGACAGATATTTTAACAGAGAAGAAATAATTTACCATACAATTTGTGTGCAAAATCCAAATTTTAGAAACCAATCATTACATTATATCTTTGTCTTATTACCTGATCTAATCATTTCCTTGATGATGTCTCCATATTATATTTATTTAGTGTCCAGGAATATAGATTAAAGTTGTAAGCTATTCATTCCTGCACCCCATTATATTAACTCAGAGATGCTCTGATTTCCACTTATTATTTGATTGACTTAGTATTGTACTTTCAGAACTTGTTGATTATAAAGATTTGCTATAAAAGAAAAAGAGGGACAATGTTAATATTTTAATAGAAGGAAAAGATTTCCTTAGTTCTGGTTGATTCCAGGAAGAAGCCATTATCTGACATGTAATCATGAGGTTACCAGGTACTGAAAGCAGGGCTTAGAGTTAATCACGTGGGGAATTTCCTTTCTCAGAAAGGAAATCGCACATTTGGGAAACAAAGTTAGGAAGATCCTACCTAGGCGGTGTCCAAGGTCCTCTTCAAAACCTTCCCAAGCATCAACTGTTAGCCTGCAGCACATGTCAATTGGTTTTATAACTGATAATATTTAATATAAATTTTAGACTTTAATAAGGGCCAAAGTTTGAACTAAGAAGAGGCTGGACCTAATAGTCCCCTTTGTTTAACTTAGAGGACACCTTTTGATGTCAGGCAAACAAATGGGATCTCCTTATCAGACTCTTCTTCTGGCATCTTAGTGATAAGGCTTGGTTTGTAACTTCAGTTTTGTCAACTCTGTTAAGATACCACAACTTCAAAGGCCTGTTTAGGACAGGATGTCTGTAATCTAGGTGATGGGACTTTTCCTTATCTTAAATCACAAAGGCATGCTATGGAAGGAAGATGCTTATAGCCTGGGGTCATAAAACCCAACTGATACCACTTTGTCTACAATGTGTTTATCTAAGAGAACTCCTTCTTCCTGGCAAAATGTATTTAAGACAGTAAATTTCTGTACTAAGTCAGCCAGTTCTGACCCTGGCTCCATAGCGCTATGTAACCCTTGTCTTTTTGGGGAATTGTTTAGTTAATTAAATCGTAAGATATATGCATTTAGCCTGTAGCCTTTTCTCTAACCAAGTTTTCAGGTTAACAGTTATGGTGCCCAAACGTGGATTGGAACTGAGGAATCGAATGGACGTTTCCTTATCTCACCAACGCCAGGATTCTGGCACCAATAAGAACCATTTTTCCTAGAGTCCTGGGCCTTGACAGGGTCGGGGTAAGTCCTTCCATTCCCAGCTTCCAAAGGACTCAAAAATTCCCTTTAAAGATAACCGCAGGATAGCGACCACTCTGCCTTAATTCACCTCTGTATTAGGTCTCCCCTGAAGATCGATCTAGGGAAATCAGTTAGCTATGGATCAGTCAAAAACTAGAAGTAGAAATCCAGCTGACAAGACCTCTGCTTCTTGTATGTCAAGCCGTTATCAACCTGATGATCACAGGTGTTAATAGCACTAGTGACAATCAACTAAAGATAGCCCTAAATTATGAAGGCCACCACAGGGTTCTTTTGGATCAGTCAAAATTACTTTATCTTACAACCAAATTATGTTACAAGCCAACAAAACAACTAGCCAGCAGTGAGAATGTTTCATCTTGGGGCTTGCTGACTTGGCTGAGGGAGAACAAAAGACAGGAAGCCTCTTCTCGGTAAGGCTGGGAGCTGCTTCAGCACCTAGCCATATCCTGGTAAAAATCCTTTCTTCTTCAAGGGCTCCAGTTTGTCCTTCCCTTCATTTTCTCCACCCTATTCCTCACTCCATTTCTCCCTCCCCTTGAAGGCCTCTGATCTGGGGAAAATGACGCCACCTAAATGCAATCATTCCCCCTCTCCATCCCCTACCTTTGACCTGAGGAAGGCAGCCTCTCTGTTCCAGCCTCCATTGCCTCCCTACTCCTCATTCCCCATCCCCACTTTCCTTTAAGGACTCTGGTCTTGAAGAAGACAGTTACAATCCACCTAAGAACTAGAGGCCTGAACCTATTCCCTTGGGGCCTGTTTCTTTAAGATACTCAGAAACTTTGGAGCACCAAGGCCCCCCACCCCTCCAACGACTGCAGGGGTGATCTGAGCAAAGGTTGTAGGGTTCACCTTTACTATAAGGTCTTGAAATCTTGCAACCCCCTTTTCTCAGAATAATAATAGCCAATTCATGAGGGGATTTCTAGCAAGCTTCTAAGTGCTTTCTCTCTCTGGGTTGTTTTTTGTGAGCTCCATTTGTATTTGTCCTCTTGTCAATTTGTCTGTCAGTGTATGTCCCTGTTCATATCATGCGTGCTGTGAATGATTCTATTATCTTGTGAGATTTAAATGCAAGTAGCCAGACTGCAAAGGCTGCATCTGGGGAAATAAACAAAACTTTGAGACTTTTCCTTATCATTCTGGTCTGGCCAACCTGGAATTGCAGTGGAAAGTTGGATCATCTTAGGTAAAATCATTTTAGCAGATTTGTATGTTGTGAGATTAATCATAAAACATTTCAGGAATTAATCAATTGAAAAGAACTCCTAAGATTGTGGGTAGCCAACCTTTCTTGATAAAGCTTGGAAATGCCACCGAAGTCCTAGACATTTCTCCCATCCTGTCCCAGCAGCTGCATGTCGCCTTAGGAGATCAGTAAATTCTGCTGCTGTGGGGGGTTGGGGGAGGTGGAAGAATCAGGCCTGTAGTGAGCATTCTCTAAACTCTGCCTGCGAAAGTCACCGCTAGGACATCAGTTTCTCTGCTTTTGGTAAGCTTCACTTCTCTGTAAAGTTGCAAAAAGTATTTTATCTCTGTTTGACCCATTTTCTGATTTGTAAAAACAATATGCTTGTTGTTATGGGATAAAAATGATAAAATGATTGTAAAATGTTTACCACAATGACTGGTATATGTTGCACACAATGCTATCATCTCTCTCTAATGCAATTGTTAACTTTGAAGTGATTTTAATTGCTAAAAGTAGTAAGATCAATAATTTCTGGAAATGCAAATTATGCCATCTGCAGTTATTGTTGTGTTAAAATTGTATTTCTAGGATTGGATTTCTGAATTTCTCTTAGATTGTAAAGACAATGCATTTTCAATCTGAATTTTGTTGAAACTTAAGGATGTTGGGAAAATTGTCTAACACCTGTTATGTTACTTTATCAGTCCTGCTAACTTTGTCTTACACTTTTTTGTAATTGCCATGTAGAAAACCAGGTATTTTCACCCTTGTCTGTTAAAAAAAGTTAAAGTTAAACAATTTGGCTATCTTCTATGAAGTTGTAGGATTGTTAACTAAGTTATTTGGGATTACTGTTTGAATGTTGAAACCTATCACTGTTAAGTGATTCCTGTGTATGAAAAGGAGGGAATGGAGTGAAAACTTTATTTGGACTCCCTCTACCCATTCAGAACAGTCTTCCCATTCCTGTGGGTAAGGTTTTCAGTCCCAGTAAAGGAATTTGGTTGGTTAATGCAAATTCTAAACAATGAATATTACTTGCACCGAGGTTGCTTGCACAGAGGTTGTAATAAATAGAATTTTTAACAATTGACTTTTACATCAGAACAAGTTTCAAATTTGAGAAGGAAAGATGTTAAATGAAATTCCTTCTGTGTATTGTAAATCTTTATTGCTTATTGTAACTCCGTAAGAGTGGAAATAACTGTTATGCAACTCTAAGTTGTGATTGGTGAAACTTGCTGTTTAAGGCAAAAGGCAGTTGGGACCACAATTATGCTTGTTTTGAGTTTGAATTTGGGTATAGTTCTCTGCATTAAATCAGTATCTGAGACAAATGCCACAGGGAACGTGATCCTGTACTGTTAACAGGTGAAGTTTGTATCTGGAAAGGAAACACTGAGGGGACCATTCTAGACTCAGTCTGATGAGGTGATAGGTGAGGGGTGGGACCCCAAAATACTGACAGTCCAAGTTGTGCTCAAATGAATTTGACTCAAGCCTTCTTAAAGCCAAAGAAAACAAAGTTTACTAGAGATTTGCCTAATTGGATTGCCTCTTATGGAACCTAAGCTTTTGTAAAGCTTGTATTTACAAGCGGGCCAGGTAGAATCCCAGCTAGACATATTCTGAGCTGGATTGAATCTGAGCACCTTCATGAAGGCAAGGTGTGACTTAAATACAGAAAACAATAGAGGAGGGATGGGGGATGGGAGTGGGGGTTGTCTGATAGTCTAGAGCTATGGGGGAAGAAGTTCGGGAAGGGCCTTCTAGGAGGATCAAAGGCTGTAAACAACAGGGGGTCAGACAAGAGGGCGCCTAGGTGGGACGCGATGGGGTTCAGACTCTGGGAGCCTCCTTGAGGTCCCCTTGCAACTTCCCACTTAATCTGGGCTTTCTTACTCAAATCTAATCTTCCCATTTGTTCCAGCTGTCTCAGGAAGCCCATGGGCTTTTTCATTATCATTTCAGGTCTCTGTTGCACTCCCCACCCTTGATCCCATCAAAACCCCATTCCCCAGGCTGCCATCAAGATCTGTATACATTCCCATACTGCCTCCATCTAGATCTCTGGATTGCCCCACCTGCTTCCCACCCAAACCCTCCATTGTCTGATATTGTCTGATATCTCCTGAGAGCCTCCAGCTGTTTCCAGCCTTTGACCTTTCTTGGACTTCTCCTCAAGACCCTTCCTAAACCCCTCCTCCCATCACTCTGGACTACCAGGCCACCCGCACCCCCCCTCCCCATCCTTCCTATACTCTTTTCTGTATTTAAGTTCCACCTTGCCTCCATGAAGGCCTTCAGATTCAATCCAGCTCAGACTCTGTCTACCTGAGATTCTATCTGGCCCACTTGTGAATACAAGCATCACAAAAGCTTAGGTTCCCTTAGAGGCAACCCAATTTGGCAAATCCTTAATAAACTTTGTTTTCTTTGGCTTTAAGAAGGCTTGAGTCGAATTCATTTGAGCACGACCCAGACTATAGGTATTTTGGGGCCCTGATAACCTCGGAACCTCATCTTTTTGGTTCCCTGATCCGGAAAGCTGCTAATCTCAAGATCTTCTGCTCACACTGGAAGGTATGTAAGTCTCCCCCTCTCTCTATCCCCTACGTGCTCTCCAAGTACCTTGGAAGAGATTTTCGGACCTGGCTTCGGGTCCCAGTATCAGGAAGAGTCTCTGAACTTTCTGGGCGCTAGAGAGTTAGAGACTCAGGTTGTCGGTCCAGAGGCCATATTTGAGGCCATGGACCTGGGCATACCCTCCAAAGCATGATTCTCTGAACTTTCTGGGTGCTAGAAGGTTAGGGAAGTGTCAGTTAGGTGGGTGCCCAATTCTCTGGATTTCCTGGGCAAAAGGAAATCCAGGAAAACGCTGTTATTTTTGTTCCCTTGTTTTTTCTTCTCAAAGCTTACTTCCACATTCTTTTTTTTCTTTTTTTTGAGGGGGAAGGACTTCTAGCTCCACAGGAAAAAAAATGGGACAAAATTCATCCATCCCAAGGAATTCGCCTCTTGGCTGCTTTTAACAAAATTGGAAAAAATTTAACTTCTCTAAAGACCTTAAAAAGAAAAAGTTGATATTCTTTTGCAGCACACTTTGGCCTCAGTATCTCCTGGAGGACAACGAAGTGTGGCCCATATTTGGGACCTTACAATGTAATATCCTTTTATAATTACTAAATATATTGCCTCCAAAAGGGGAAATGGATAGAAATACCTTACATAAAAGGGCCTTTGTCGAACTCTCTCAGGACCCCATTCTCAGAACGGATTATAAGATGCTTGTAGCTAGAGCCATCCCACAAAAGGGAAATGGGGGTGAATTGGATGTTTTGGATGACCCCTGTTTATGGTTTCTAGGGTCTCAGCTTCACTTTCCTATCTCCATTCCTAACCCCCCTCCCCTGCTCAGTCCCCAACTACAGACCTTGCTGGGGTGCCCCCCTTTGCAACCCCTCTCACTGGGGCAATCACTCAGGCTTTGGGCCATGCTCCCATGGCATTCTCTGGGGCATCTCCCCCTTTGATCCCTACTATTCCTCAGGCACCAGCAGATCTTTCCCCTTGCCAGTCAGGTCCCCTGGCCCTGCAGCCTAATTCCCCAGCCCCTCCCTCACAAGAAATGGGACTTCCTATCTTCCTTCACAAGCCCCAGTCCCCACTGGATCAGGGCTGTTTCCCTTGAGAGAAGTACCTACCCCACCCAGTTGGACAACCAGGATGTGTGTTCCGCTCTCTCTTTCGGATCTCACCCAGATTAAAGAGAAATTGGGGAGATACTCAGAAGACCCCACTATATTTACTGAGCCCTTCAGGGACATATCCCTACAATTTGAACTTTCTTGGAAGGATCTGCATGTTCTTTTCTCTGTCTCTTGTACCGTTGAGGAGAAGGGGAGAATTTGGGAACATGGCCAAAAGTTTGGGGATCATATGGCTAGCAACATTTCCATAAAATACCTCCCTGAAACAGCTGCTGTTCCCACGAGTGACCCCACATGGGACTATCAAAAGAGTGAGGACAGGGAAAAGAGAGACTTTATGGTAATTTGTCTGTTAGAAGGCCTAAAAACTGCATTTAAAAAACAGGTAAATTTTCAAAAAATTAGGGGAATTACTCAGGGAGGAAAGGAAAATCCTGCCCTTTTTCAAAACCGGCTAGTAGAAGCTATTAAAAAGTATGCAAATTTGGATCCTGACTCCATAGAAGGGGCAGCAGTCCTTAGCATATATTTTATTAATCAGTCTGCCCCAGATATTAGGAGGAAACTGCAGAAATTGGCAATGAGACCCCAAACACCTCAGGCCCAGTTACTGGAGACTGGCCTTTGCAGTCTTTAGCAACAGAGACCTCGTTGCAGCAGAAGAAGGAGAACGAAGGAGAAGGGCCAGGGACAGGGAGCAGGCTCAATTCTTGGCAGCTGCAGTGACCAGGAAAAGACCTAGGGAGCACCCCTCCAGGGCACCCCCTTGGAGAAAGGCTGGCTACTCGGGCAGTGGGAGAACCTGCGGGAAAACCTGCTTTCGTTGCCACAAGGATGGTCACTGGTCCAAGGAGTGCCCCTCCAGGGCACCCCCCCAGAGGGAGCCCCAGGAACCAATACCTGTGGAACCATGCCCATGTGACCAGAGGAGACATTGGAGGAAAGATTGTCTCTCAGGACGGAAAAGTGGTGGAGCCGCTCCCCAGTACCCTGTCCTCCAGTCTTCTCAAGACTTGAAACAATGGGAAAGCATGGCTTCTGGCTGTGCTCTCCCTTTCTCCACCTCTCTCCTCCAGCCCTGGGCAAAAACGAAGGCTGAAGGTAAGGTTACCCACTTTAACGTGGCTAAGATCTCTGCTTTAACCAGTTACTCTGGCCCTACCCATCCCTTGACCCCTCAGGTCATAGTCATTGAAGGGGAAACTAAGGGATGTCTCCAGACATACCCCCTCCCCAGGCTGCTTGAGGATCTGTTGTTTAAACTCTTTCCTTATGCCAGGCTCTGACTCTGCCCCCTTGTTGGGAAGGGACCTGATGGTGAAATTGGGGAGACAATTTTCTCTAGTTAAACCTCCCATCTCCTTTTGCCTCTGTTCACTACATCTTCCCTGGTTTCCCTGAGAGTGTGGGAGACAGTCAGGCCAAATATTTGGGACACTGGAATTCCAGAGAGAGATACTTCTGCCACCCCAGCTGTTGTTAGCCTCTCAGACCCTAAAATGCTCCCCCATTTCAACCAGTATCTGATTAAACCTGAGACCTGGGAAGGACTACAACCTTTTACTGAAAAGTTCCTCAAGTACAGAATCATTGTCCCTTGTTCATCTCCATGCAACACTGCGATCCTTCCTGTAAAAAAGCCTAATGGAGAATACTCACAATTTATTTTTGCTTTTGAATGTACTTTAACTGGGGAATCAAGTCCATATCACCTAACATGGACAGTCTTCCCCCAAAAGCTTTCAAGATAATCCTCATTTATTTGGCCAGCCTTTGGGAAGGAATTTAAGGGACCTGAAACTAGCAGATAATAGCTTAATTCAGTACATGCATGATATTCTTACTTGTAGCCCCACCCAGGAGGCTTCTTTGGCTACTGCTACAGAAGCCCTTAATTTCTTAGGCATTCGAGGCTGTAGGGTCTCTTGGAACAAAGTCCAGATAGCATGCCAGTCCATAAAGTATCTGGGCCATGAACCCAAGCCCACCTCTCTCTCCTTAACCTCTGAGAGAAAAAGGACAATCCTGTCTATACCTGTTCAAGCCACTAAGAAACAAGTTCGAGTGTTTTTAGGCATGACTGGATTCCTAATTTTGGTTTTATTGCTAAACCCCTTTATGACCCTGCTCAGGGCATTGACTCATACCAGGCTAAAGTTTTTGAGACTCTGAAAAGTAATTTGACCACTACCCCATCACTAGACCTACCCAATTTGGGAAAACCTTTCACTTTGTGTGCTTGATGAAAGGAGAAGACAGGCTTTGGGAGTCTTAACCCATTCCTTAGGACCTGGCATCAGGCCAGTTGATGTTTTTATTTATTCAAAATATGCTTTCCTTGTTCTACATACCCACGAAGCAATCTGGAAAGAAAGGGGATATCCGACAGGAAAAAAAACTATCCTATCAAACATGCCCTTCTATGTTTTGGCCTTGCCATAATCATCTTTAATTCTTTCCAGAGAAATTATCTTTTATGCCAGGGAAATTGTCTTTGTACTCTTTCTGTACTTGTTTGGTGTGTGTTTGCCTAACCTCCTTGTCAGTTTTGTGTTTTCCAGAGTGCAAGCCCTCAACTTCCAGATGACAGCCCAGGCTATATACCAACCTCCGTCTGAATCCTAGGTCTCCAGCCCACTGGACCTGGCACTGCCCAGGTTCTGAAGTCTGGCCCCTTAAACAGGACCCATCAAAGCAGGGACAGCTCTATGCCCCTTGCCAGCAGGAAAAAGTTTCAGAAGCTAAGATCTTCGCCCTTTACCCCAAAAGAATTTGGGTTCAATCTGTTTGAGGGGGAATCATGGGATTCAGACTATGGGAGACTCCTTGAGCTCCCCTTGCAACTTCCTACTTAATCTGACATTTCTTACTTAAATCTAATCTTCCCATTTGTTCCCACTGTCTCAGGAAGCCCATGGGCTTTTTCATTTATCATTTCAGGTCTCTGTTGCACTCCCCCTCCTAGATCCCACCAAAACCCCATTCCCCAGGCTGCCATCAGGATCCATATGCATTCCCATATTACCCCTATCAAGATCTCTGGATTGCCCCTCCTGCTTCCCAACCAAACCCTCCATTGTCTGATATCTCCTGATAGCCTCCAGCTGTTTCCAGCTTTTGACCCTCCTTGGACTTCTCCTCAAAACCCTTCCTAAACTCGTCCCATCACCCTGGACTACCAGGCCACCCGCCCCCCCCTTCCCCATCCCTCCTATACTCTTTTCTGTATTTAACTTCCAACTTGCCTCCCTGAGGCTGCTCAGATTCAACCCAGCTCAGACCCTGTGTAGCTGGGATTCTACCTGTCCCACTTGTGAATACAAGCATTACAAATACTTAGGTTCCCTAAGAGGCAACCCAATTTGGCAAATCCTTAATAAACATTGTTTTCTTTGGCTTTAAGAAGGTTTGAGTTGAATTCATTCGAGTACGACCCAGACTGTCTGTATTTTGGGGTCCTGATTATGCCCATCACCTCATCAGGAAGAGATAACCAACAATGCTCACAGATTTGAGTATGAAAGGCCAGATTGTGTGAGGGGATACAGGGAGAGCTCAATTTGAGTATGAAAAGTCAGTTTAAGGAGATTCTAGGGGAGCTCAAGGAAGTTCCCAGAGTCTGAATCCCATCAAATCTAGGATGAGATCCCTCTGGTTTAGTTTCCCTATGGTGTTCCTTTAAAAAGGAATGGTTCTCACCTGGCTATTCCTGAGTCTGACTATGAAACAGATACTGCATCATTGGAGAATTTCACTCCTATCTGAATTCAAACAGAGTAAAGGATGTTTTATCCTGTCATATTTGTTATGTCACATGTCCCTGCTTTTTCCTTCTATAGCAAATTTCTGTGGTCAATAACAAGAGACCAGCAAAACATGTGAGCCTTTTGTATAATCTTATTGGGAAATTTAATATTATTTTTATCTGAAATTCTAACATGTGCAGAAGTTTATGTAAAC
>JAQQSK010014715.1:0-11022 GCA_028658325.1 Potorous gilbertii | reverse complement strand
CACTTGGGGAGTAACAGGATCAAAAGAGAGATTAGAAACAATTTGGGGCAGGATAGGATGGAGGGAAATGTAGTTAGTGTTACACAACACGACTATTATGGAAGTCATTTGCAAAAGTACACAGATATGGCCTATATTGAATTGCCTGCCTTCCCAAAGGGTATGGGTGGGGAGGGGGGGATGAGGAGAAGTTGGAACTCAAAATTTTAGGAACAACTGTTGAGTATTGTTCTTGCTACTAGGAAATAAGAAACCCAGGCAATGGGGAATAGAAAATTATCCAGCCCTACAGGACAAAAGAGAAGGTGGGGACAAGAGAATGGAGGGATGATAGAAGAGAGGGCAGATTGGTGATAGGGGAAATTAGAATGCTGGGTGTATTGGGTTGGGGGGAGGGGACAAATGGGGAGAAAATTTGGAACCTAAAATTTTGTGAAAATGAATGTAAAAAGTTAAATAAATACATTTATATAAAGAAAAAAAAAGCAGAATTGGTCAAAGGGAAAAAAGGACATCCAGAAGCTCACTGAAGAAAATAATTCCTTAAAAATTAGAACAGAACAAATGGAAGTTAATGCCTTTATGAGAAATCAAGAAATTATAAAACAAAATGAAAATAATGAAAAAATAGAAGACAAACACTGACCTGGAAAACAGGTCTAGTAGAACTCATCCAAAAGTGATGGGACTATCTAAAACCTCTGAACAAAAAAAGAGTTTAGACATCCCCTTTCAAAAAATTGTCAAGGAAAACTGCCCTGATATTCTAGAACTAGAGGGTAAAATAGATATTGAAAGAATCCACTGATCTCCTCTTGAAAGAGATCACAAAACGAAAACTCCTAGGAATATTGTAGTTAAATTCCAGAGTTCTCAGTTCAAGAAGAAAATATTGCAAGTGGCCAGAAAGAAACAATTTGAGTATTGTAGAAACAAAATCATAATAACTTAAGACCTAGCTGTTTCTACTTTAAGGAATCAAAGGTCTTGGAATATGATATTCCAAAGGTCAAAGGAGCTGGTATTAAAACCAAGAATCCCACACCCAGCCAAACTGAGTATAGTACTTGAAGCAAAAAAAAAACTGGATATTCAATGAAATAGAGGACTTTCAAGCATTCTTGATGAAAAGACTTTGCTGAATAGAAAATTTGACTTTCAAATACAAGAATCAAGAGAAGCAGGAAAAGGTAAATGGGAAAGGGAAGCCATAAGGGACTCATTAACATTGAACTGTTTACATTCCTCCATCAAAGATGTAAATAAAATTAAGGGGTGAGAGAGGAATATGATGTGAGAAGAAGAAAGTGAGCTAGAAGGGGATAAATTATCTCATATAAAAGTGGAAAGAAAAAGCGTTTATAGTGGAGAGGAAGAAGGGGAAGATGAGAGGGAGTGAGTGTCCCTTATTCTCATCATCCCTCAAGGAGGGAATAACATATATGCTCAATTGGATATCTTACCCTATGGGAAAGTAGGGGGGAAGTTCAAGGGGGGATGATAGAAGGGAGGTTAAATTAGGAGAGGGGGTAGTCTGAAGGAAAAACTTTTGCAAAGAGACAGAAACAAAGGAGAGAATAAAATAAATGGGTGATGTGATAAGATGGAGGGAAATACAGTCTTTCACAACATGATTATTGTGGAGGTGGTTTCTATGATTACACATGTGTAATCTATTTTGAATGGCTTGCCTTCTTAGTGGAGGACGGGAGAGAATTTGGAACTAAACGTTTTGACGAAAAATGTAAAAAATTGTTTTTACATGCAACTGGGAAATAAGATGTACAGGCAATGAAAAGCTATCTTGCCTACAAGAAAGTGAGTAGAGAGGGAAACAGAAGGTGAAGTGAGATGATAGAGGGGAGGGCAGACTGGGGAAAGGGAAATCACAATACAAGCCATCTTGAGGTAGATGGAGGGCAGAGATGGGGAGAAAATTTGGAACTGAAAATCTTGTGTTAATGAATGTTCATTAAATAAAATATACAAATTTTAAAAAAGTTAGACATGACTAAAAAATGAGAAGATCATGTTACTTCTCTATTCAAAAAATTCATGGTTCCCTGTCTTCTCCAGGATGAGATAAAATATCCTCTTCCCCATCTCTCTATCACTTCTGTCTTCTTATACCTTATACCACCACCCCACTCTTGCATATGGTGAAATTGGCCTCCTTGGTGTTTCAGGAGCAAAACATTCCATCTCCCAAATCTGGGCATTTTGTCAGGTTTATCCCTCATGTGTAGAATGCTCTCCTTAATCATCTTTGCCTCCTAACTTCCTTGAATTTCTTTAAATACCCGCTAAAATATCACCTCCAACAAGTAGCCTTATAATCATAGCAATTATTATAATATAAGTAGTATTCCTCCAAATCTGGTGACTTCCCTCTCTTCATTACCTCCAATTTATCCTATATAAAGCTTATTTATATTTAATAGTTTGCTGGTTGTTTCCTTCATTAGATGACGAGCTCCTCAAGAGCAAAGATTGTCTTTCACAATCCCCAGCATTTAGCACAATGCCTTGTACAAAGCAGGCACTCAGTAGCTGTTTTTTGACCGAGTGGAATTCTGAGTGTTCATTGGAGCAGTCTCAAAGAATTTCCTTTTCTGGGGAGTAAAGTAGGAAGGGAGAGAGGGAGGGAGTGATGTAGGGAAGAAGAAGGGGAGAAAAGAAAGAAGGAAGGAAGGTAAGAATGAAGGAATGAAGAACTTATTAAGTGCCTACTGTGTGCCAGACGTGCTAAATGCTTTAAACATATTATCTCATTTGATCATCATAAAAATCTAGCAGGTTAGTGCTATTGTCCTCATTTTATGATTGAGAAAACTGAGGCAAAGAGAGGTTAAGTGACTTGTCCAATATCACGCAGCAATAAAGTATCTGAAGCCAGATTTGGACTCCAATCTCGTTGACTCCAGACTAAACTCTGTATGTTAATACTTAGTTGCCTCTAATAATAAACAAGCAAATATCCTTCTAATATTCTTTTATTTATAACATCTTATATATAATTGCACTGGTGAATAAAATGACTACTTTTGTGGTTGAATAAGTGTATTGAATGTAATCTCATCTTTTTTTTTGTTAGATTTTGATGAAAGCAGCTTTAAGACAACTTCATTAGTAGATAAGACAACAAGGATGGCATGTATCTCATCCTGTCGCCACATGGTTCTAGTTTCTTTCACTCAGTGTTTATATTTTGAAATTCTAGGAATGACTGACCACATTACCCAAATATACAACACTAATCAAGGCATGATACAGAAGCATTTCTCAATGTATAGAATCCATGGCCAAGGTAATGAAATCTAAATGTTATTTTTGGTCAATATCATACACTGATAGATAACTATCAATCAGCAAGCATTACACTATGTATGAAATCATTCTAGGAATTGGGGATCCATAGACAAAAAATGAAACCGTCTAAGCCTTCCAGGGACTTTCAATCAGGGGACATGATACATACATAAATAAGTGTATGCAAAATAAGTGTAAGCTCCTTTAAAAAAAAAGTTTAGTGGGGAGAGCACTAGAAGCTGGGGCAGAGAGCATCTTCACACAAAAGGTGCTGCTTAGGCATAGTACTGAAGGGAAAAAATCCTCCTGAGAAGGAAAGGGATTGTGGGAGTGGATTCCAGGCATAACCAGTGGGAAGGCAAACATGGTAGCACCACTCAGGTCAGAGCAGATAACTATTAAGAACTGAATGTAATTTTTAGCCTATACCTACGTTGCCTCCAGGAATGATGCCACAAGCTTTACCTCAAACGTGAGCAAAATCCTCAGCAGCCCCTTGAATTAGGCTTTCTAGTACCAGAGGACCATGAATATATCTGATACATAGTATCATAGATCTAAAGAACTAGCATAGCCCAATGGAGAGTGTACTGGTCTTGAAAATAGAAATGCCAAGATTCAAATACTGCCTCAGATACTTACTAGCCATATGACTAAATTAATTTCTCTGAATTCCAATATTTACATTTGTAAAATAAGAAGGATAATAGTTTCTCTCACAGAGTTGTTATAAGGACAAAACATATGGGGGGGGGGGGTTGGGATTGTGAAACTTGAAGTGTACTCAGGCTATCCCAAAACTCTTAGTGGTCTTTTGAAGCCTTAACAACCCTAAACTACTTTGAGCTATTTTAAGCTTTAATAGCTTAAAACTTGAACTAAGATGTTTCTCAGATGCTGAATTAGCTAGCATCAAGCTATTATTATGATAATCTTAATGAATAGTATTAATCTAAATTATTAAAACACAACAATGACACAGACTTTTGGGACATGACTTTTTTTCTAGAGCTAGAATTGTTTTATTTTGGATATTATTACCTTAAGTTTAGAGGTGTTGCAATTCATCCCCCTCATTTTACAGATGAGGAAACTGAGGACCTGAGAGGATGAGCAATTTTCTCAAGGTCATGCAGAGGTTAAGAGGCAGAGCCAGTATTTGAAGTCCTGTACCATGATTCCAGGTTCAGCACTCATTCAATTACACCCCTCTACCCTCACATGAAAAAGATAGAATTTGGTCAGTACTTACATTTAACAATTAGAAAGTATCTCAGGCTCTAATAAAATGTAGAAAAATGAGTGTATTCATTATTTATGGATTGACATACAAAGACACATGTATTTATGTAGCACTTACTGTAATGGGAGAAATAATGAAACTCCAGGGAATAGTGTTTACTAAGTAAAATTTCAGTGTTGTAACGGCATCATTAAAAACAGATCATCCAATCTATTTGGTTTTTATGTCTTTCTCTTCTATTTTCCTCCACTTATTTAAGTATATTTTTGAAAAGGAAAATAAAGATACATGCATATGCATGCATACTCATTTATAAGTGCATATTGTACATTTTAGTTATTTCATGTAAATAAATTATATGTGTGAGAATGTGTATTCTGTTGTGTGGTCAGTCATTTACTCATGTCTCATTCTTTGTGTTCCCATGAACCACGGCCTACCAGGTCAGTCTATTCTCCACTATCTTTCAAAGTCTATCCACACTCATGCTCATTGTTTCCTTGAAACTATCTATCCACCTCATCCTTTACTATCAACTTTTCCTTTTGCCTTCAATCTTTCCCAACATTGTTTTTATTTTTGCAATTAGTTCTAGTTTCTCATTGTGTGAACACAATATTTAAGCTTCAGCTTGACTATTTGAACTGCCAGTGAACAATGTGAATTAATTTCTTTAATCATTAGATCATCTTGCTGTCCAAGAGATTCTCAAAAGTCTTCTCAAGTACCACAATACAAAAGCATCGATTCTAAGGTGTTCAATTTTCCTTATACTCCAACTCTCACAACTACACATTGCTATTAGAAGAAAAAATACATAGCTTTGACTATATATCAAGGTGATGTCTCTGTTTTTCAATATGCTTTTATATTTGCCATACTTTTTTTTCAAAGAGTAAATGTCTTTTAATTTCATCGTTGTTGTCACTGTCTACAGCGATCTTTTGGTATAAGAATATAAAATCTGATGCTGTTTTCATTTCTTCTACCTCTCTTTTCCAGGAAGTGATGGAATCAGTTGCCAAGATCTTAGTTGTTCTGTTTTGTTTTTGTTAAACTTCTAGCTAGCTTTTACACTCTCCTCTTTCACCCTCATCTAGAGGTATCTTAATTGCTTTCCACTTGCTGTCAACAGTGTGGTATCACTTGCATTTCTGAGACTGTCGATATTTCTCTTGCCAACCTTAATTCTGACTTTTAATTTGTCCACCCTGACATTTCACATGATGTACTCTGCATGTAAGTTAAATAAATAAAGTGACAATATATATAGCCTTGTTGTACTTCTTTTCCAATCTTCAGTTGTTCCATGTTTGGTTCTAACTGTTGCTTCTTGGTCAGTATACAGGTTCTTCATGTGACAAGTAAGACAATTGGTTGTCCCATTTCTTTGAACACTTGCCATATTTTCTTGTGATCTGTACTGTCTAAGGCTTTAGTGCAGTCAATCAAGCAGAAATAAATGTTTTTTTTCTGGGATAAAATTTTTTTTGGGACAAAGAATGTTTTTTTGATTTCTCCATAATCCGATGAATGTTGGCAATTTGTCTCTACTTCCTATGCCTCTTCAAAAACCATTCTGCTCTTCTGTTAACTTTTGGTTTACATATTGCTGAAACATAGCTTATGAAATGAGCACAACTGTTCAGCAGTTTGAATATTCCTTGGCATTGCCCTTTAGGATTGAGATATAAACTGATCAGTCTTTCTTTTTTTCCAATCCAGTGGCCACTGTTGAGTTTCCCAAGTTTGCTGGCATATTGAGTGCAGCACTTTAACAGAATCATCTTTAGAGTTTTAAATAGTTCATATGGAATTTCATCACCTCCACTAACCTTATTTATTATTGTTAGCGGTATTTCCTAAGGCTCCCTTTACTTCATTCACCAGAATGTCTGACTCTAGATCAGTAACTATAGCATCATGGTTATGAATGATGTTAAGATCCTTCTTGTATAGTTCTACATATTCTTGTCACCTCTTCTTAATCTCATTGACCATTTTTGTCTTTTATCATGCCCATTTTTGTACAAAACTTTCCCTTGATAACTCTTATTATGTTGAAGAGATCTATTATCTTTCCCACACTGCTGTTTTCTTTTACTTCCTTGCATTGCTCATTTAAGGAAAGGTTTTTTTTTCATTATTTCTCCTCGCAATTCTTTGGAATTCCATATTCAGTTCCAGCTGCTTCTTTATATAGCTACTTACAGCTGTCCTCTTTTCTTCTCCTGTAGTATGTTAGACACCTATTGACTTGGGAGGCTCATCTTCCAATGTTATATCTTTTATCATTTTAATGATAAAATTAAGTCCATCAAGTTTTCTTGGCAAATATACTAGAGTGGTTTGCCATTTCTCTCATTCTTCATTTCTATGATGCCATGATCTCTTCCCCTCCTCACCCACCCTATCAGATCATCATCTTTCCCTGAACTAATGTAATAGTCTCCAAATTAATCTCCTTGAATCTAGCCTATTCCCTGTCTAATCTATTCTCTACTTAGCTGTCAAAGTGATTTTCCTCAAGCACAGGACTGACTATATTTTTCTCTCTCCTAAAGAATATATAGTTTTGTTTTCTGTCTTTATTGCAACTAAGATAAAATAGAAGCACTTCTATTTGGCATTTATGCCCTTTCATATTCTGTCTAAAATCTATCCTTCTGCACTGATTTCCCATTAGTCCCCTCAAATGTTCTACATTCTAGACAAAGTGACCTAAACGAAGTTCTCTGTAGATGACAACAATCCATCTCCCCATTCTTTTTCCACACTATTCTTCCCCATGCACAGAACATACTACTTCACTTTCACATATTCAAATCCTTAGATTCTTACAAGAAGGCCTTTCTTGATCCCTGTTCTGCACCCTTAGTTGTAAGAACTTGATTTGATTGTTGTATTTATTTTGTGTATTTTTTAATTTTATTTATTCATGTATACATTTCTTTCCCACCACCGACAACCCTAGTAAAATGTAAACTCCTTGAAGGCAAGTATTCTTTTATTTTGTTTCTATATATTCCAAATACATAATAGATGAGCACATAGTACAAACTTAGGAAATCTTTTTTGAATGAATGAATGAGAATGGTGGAGCTAAGATGGAGGATGAGAGGAAACCCTGCTAAAGTCTCTCAACATTCCCCTCCAAAGAATTTTAAAATAAGTACATCAAACCAAATTTTGGAGTGGCAGAGTGAACAAAATGTCAGGGTGAAACATTTTTCTAGGCGAACAAAACTTAAAAAGGTAGCAGGAAAAGTTTGTGAAACCAGGTGGAAGCCTGTACAAAGCCCACACATGCAGCAGCTACCACAGCAACTTCCAAAGCTATCAACCCAAAAAGGGTAAAGGGGCTAGAAAACTGGTCAGAAAGATATTACAGGGGACCTTTTCCTGGTACTGGCCACAGCTGGCATTGATTGGTGATTCTATTGCCTATAGAAAGTTCTATATGGTGGTTCCAGAGTAGAAAGGAGCACAACATCAGTTGCAAGAGAGAAGATCCCCTAGTTCTAGGACTAGCACTTATGACTAGAGAGGATCAGAAGCCCTATCTGGATAAAAACCACAGAAGAATAGTGACAATATTTCTACCAGGATTATGCCACCTTGGAAGAATAAAAAAAAAACTTGCAGACCTCCACATTTGGCTCTGAAACAGCAACTAGAAAAAGTGTGACGCATGGGATAGTACTTCATCCCCAAGTGAGCAGAGCCCAACTTTTACATAAAGTTTAACATCAAGAAATAGACTGGGAAAATAAACAAACAACCAAAATATATTTGACCATAAAAAGCTACTGCATTGGCAAGGGAAATCAAGACTCAGAACACAACAATGTGAAAACAGCTACAAACAAAGCCTCAAAAGAAAAATGATAAATGGGCCCATATACAATAAGTATTCCTGGAAGAGTTAAAGAGATAATAGTAGTAGAGGAAAATGGGAGGAAAAATGAAAGTGATGCAAGAAAACTATGAAAAGAGAATAAAAAACTTGGTCAAAAGGTTATACAACACAAAAAAAGAAATAAAATAACACCTAAAAAACCGAATTGCCCTAATGCTAACAGAGTCACAAAAATTCATTGAAGAAAAGAACTTTTTTTAAAAAAAAAAAGCAAGATTGACAAATAGAAAGAGACATGCAAAAGCTCTCTGTGGAAAATAACTCTTTACAAATTAGAACTGGGCAAGTGAAAGCTAATAACTCTATAAGACATCAAAAAACAACAAAACAAAGTCAAATGAATGAAATATAAAATAAGTTATCAGAAAAACAACTAAACTGGAAAATAAATCTAGGCAAGATAACTTAAGAATTATTGGATTACCTGAAAGCAACAATCAAAGAAAGAACCAAATATAATATTTTAAGAAATTATGAAGGAAAACTGCTTCAATATCTTAGATCCAGAGGGTAAAATAGAAATAGAAAGAATCTACTCCTGAAAGGGATCCCAAATGAAGATACTAGAAATTACAGCCAAATTCCAGAGCTCACATGTCAAGGAAAAAATACTTCAAGTAGCCAGAAATGATGGCAGGGGGAAGGTATTCAGAAAAAACATGACAAAACCTGCATGAACTGATGTGACATGACATGAAAAGAACCAGGAAATCATTGTGCACCGTGACAACAATATTGCAATGATGATCAACTGTGAAGCAGCTGGCTAGTCAGATCAGTACAATGATCCAAGAAAATTCCAAAGGATTCATGATGGAAAAAAATGCTATCCACCTCCAGAGAGAGAAACAGTGAACTCTGACTGAAAACTGAAATATAATTTTCTCACTTGCTTTATTTTTCTTCTTATTTTTTCTTACAATATGACTAATATGGAAATATGTTTTTTCATGATTTCACATGTATAATTGATATCATTTTTTGCATTCTCAGTGGACAAGGAGGTAAGAAGGATGGAGAGAATTTAGATCTCAAAATTTAAAAAGAAAAGGTTAAAAATAAATAATGGATATTTTTAAGTGACAAAAAATTTTAAAAAGAAGTATGTACCAAGAAATTTTCTTGAGACTATATCCATGATGGAAGTTGATACTCTATATAGTATTTTGTATCCTTAGAGAATGGTATAAATTTGATATGATAATACTGGTAATGGTGGTATGTCCTACCTATCAAATGATTTTTAAATTGCCTATAAGTGTTTGTTTATCTCATGTGTTATCATAATATTTCATAACACTTTACAAATAACATCTAGTCCAACACCTTCATTTGCCATATGATGAATCTAATGTCCAAAAAGGTTAATTTGATTGCTTTTGTTAACAGAACTATGGTTTCTATTTCACTACATTATGGAAATGCTTATTTTATTTCATAAACTAAAAATAAAAAATTTTTTTTTTAAAAACTAATTATGAAGGACTTAAACCTGAGTTTTATGGCTCCTAGTCCAGCAACCTTCCTTTCCTCTATATTTCAATGACTCATTTCCTTTAAAGCACTAAAATCATAGCCATTTATTGGAAATGTGATTATTGATTCATTGATTCATTCATTTATTTATGCAGTAGCCTTGGTAAAATTTCTTAATGTTTCTTGATTAACTAATACCTATAATTCTTAATTCCTGTAAAACAGGAAACATAAAGAAGACCACAATCATAATTTTTTTTAATTGAGAGCAATTTTCTTTATAGTATATATTCTTTACCCTCTAAAGTTACCTTGCACCTATTCTATATTTATCTCCTGTGTTCTAATTTCTTTATATTGTCTCCCTCATTTGAATATAAACTCCTTTGGGGGAGGGATGTATTATTTTTGCTTTTTTTTATCTGTATTGCCAACCATTAGTATAGTGCATAGCTCTTAAAAAGTACATAATAAAGTTTGTATATTGACAAAAATAGAATGAATGAATGAATGTTAACTTAATAGGATCATAAGATTAGAGTACTAAAAAAAGAGGGAACTTCACAGGAAAATAGAGGAGAAAAAGATATTAAAAACTACAGAATAGAGAGTCTGTTAAAGAAAATATATTATTTTGATTTGAAATAAAACAGGAGTATATTTTATGATTTTATGAATTATTTTTCTTTTTTTAATAAATTTATTTATTTAACTTTTTACATTAATTTTCACAAAATTTTGGGTTTCAAATTTTCCCCCCATTTGTCCCCTCCCCCACCCCAATATACCCAGCATTCTAATTTTCCCTATCAACAATCTTCCCTCTCTTCTATCATCCTTCCCTTCCCTTGTCCCCATCTTCTCTTTTGTCCTGTAGGGCTAGGACATTCCCCATGACCTGTATTTCTTATTTCCTAGTAGCAAGAACAATACTCAACAGTTGTTCCTAAAACTTTGAGTTCCAACTTCTCCCCATCCCTCCCTCCCCACCCCATACCCTTTGGGAAGGCAGGCAGTTCAATATAGGCCATATCTGTGTACTTTTGCAAGTGACTTCCATAATAGTCTTGTTGTG
>JAQQSK010014714.1:0-11023 GCA_028658325.1 Potorous gilbertii | reverse complement strand
ATTCTGTAAAGTTTGGATTCAGTCAGAAGGCCATGCTTGATGACTAGAGAGTCACATGCAGCCTCAAGGCCTCAGGTTTCCCTACGACTGTGACTGAGTTTGAAGCAGTACAAATGGGTTTTTATGCTATTTGATATGTGCTTTTAATTGTTTATGCAGTTTTTTAGAATCATAGAATCTTTCAGTTTAAATAAAATACCGAAAACCAAGATAATAAATTTTATCTGTCTAGTGTGTCTTAAATTTTTGTTTAAAGAACATTCTTTTGCCATAAATGTGGAATAATTTTTCTCTACTGTACTAGCTACCATATTACTAGTAATTTAAGAAGATCACATGATGTACTACAAATAAGGACAGTATTGCAAAATCAAGAAATTAACCAAAGTTTATTTGTGCTTAAGTTTCAAATATATACAAACTAATAGATGCAATGGTACTTAAACATTCAACATTAGAAAACCTATGGAGTTTGGCCTTCATAGAAGGTGAAAAGATTTGGGAAGTGGTACCAAATAGAATTTTACTTTGGTTACCTTCTAATTACATGTGTTCAAAGAGTAAAACACAAAACTTCTGAGTCCAATTTTTTTTAATTCCATTTTATTACTACATACTCAGGGTAGGTATGTAGTTTGTTTATTTGCTGTAGACCTGTGATTTCATTGGCATATATCCAGATGTAGAAACTCCCAACAGATAAAGTAAATGAGCAGCTCACAACTCTTAGGTGTTGGGGCCCTTGGAGGGTGAAGGACTTGTCCACAGTCACAAGTGCAAGTTTGCCCCAGGGGTCTTTAAAAATCGAATCCCAGCACTCTTATGCCATGCCCCCTTCCCCCTTACGTATATTCCAATTTTGCAAAATACACAGCCTATGTAGAATCTGGAGTGACTAAAAGCAATTTTCAAGATTTTTTTTTAAATGGAGAGCAGTTGAGCAGGACAAGAGTAAAGATTATAAAACAAAAATATCAATTCTCCAGTTGACTACATAATTAGCTTTGTAACCTATAAGTAAAGTTTACAAAATTAGTTTCCTAAAAATATTAATGCTTATTATGCCCAAGCTGAGAAAAGCAATTCCCTTCCTGCCTTTTGGAAGGAAAGTCATTTAGCAATCAAAAATGCCAGCATCTGCATGCAATAAAATACTTGCTTTCCTACTTGAACTTGAAAGGCAAACAACTAATGAGATTGAGAAGGCATAAAAACCAGCAATGAGGAGAAATTCCTGGCTTCTAACAAAGACTTGACATTTATTCTATTAATGTTCATTATTTTTGTTTTGTGTCTCAGGCTGTTTGCATCACCTTTAAAAAAATAACTTTTTAAAAAAATAAAATTGTAGAGGAAATGCCTAAAAGAATCCTCTTTTTTAAAATAGGGCTTAGATTTGCTTTGTGCCATCAGTTTGCATTTCTAATTTTAGACATTTCTATTCCTCGGTGAAAAATTTCTACCCCAAATAGTAAAGTTCTAGTCAGATTGCTAGTATCTAAAATCCCTAAAATTTGCTCATATGATGTGGGACAAGGGAAATGAGAACTATTCTAAAGTTTAGAGTTAGAAAGGTAAAAGGAAACTGTAGGTTTCATTAGAATAGGACCTGAATCCATGATTTTGGTGGTATAGGGAACTCCCGGGTAAGGAAGCTCCTTCTGCTAATGCATGTTGGCATCCTTTCTGATATTTGAGCTTAGAGCACCGACAAGTTAAATTATTTGCCCAGAGTTCTGCCAATACATTAAGTAGGACTGGTATCCAGGTCCTCTTGGCTCAAGGCTGGCTCTCTTCGTTTGCAAGACAACGCATTCCATTACTGAAAAGTCATCATTCCTTTATGTTGAGCCAAAATCTTCTGCCCCATTACTTTTACCACTGGATAACTGAATCTGGGTTTACTGACAGTTTTATCCAGACTGGTTGCTGAGCTCCGATTTAGGATGGTAAGGCAAAAAATGAATTGGAAACCATTCAGGTCGATTTCTGTTCATATTTCTCATTTCTTGTTCTCCGTATATCTCTACCTATATAGGTATATACGTATGTGTGTATGTACACATCACTCTTTGCATTTGAAATTCTAAGCATATTAACTATATAAGAATTTTTTCCCACTATTTTGATTGCTCAATTTGGTTTAAAAATTGAGCAGGAATCAACCCCATTCCTTTGGGAAAATACCATGTAAAACAATTCTCATATGTCCCTTAGTTTTTGGTACCAATTCCCATGGTTTCTAAACCAGTGTTGATATTACTCTAAAGCACTTTGTCATCATCTGTAATTTAATGCATTTAATTGCATTTAAAAGCATTTTCCTGAAAGGTGGTCTCTAGGCTTCACCAAACTCCCAAAGGGGGCCATGACCCAAAAAAAGGTTAAGAGCCCCTGTTCTGAAATGTCATGATACGGTACCACCTAAGCAACCCAGAACAATAAGAAGCCTCCTTTATACTGTAGGAGATAATAATGAATGGCTAACCCCACACCACATGCTCCTATCATTGTTCCTCAGAACAAGTTAAAAATTGAAATTAATCACACTCCTAAAACAGGACTTTATTTGAAAGCATGCCTTCTGTCATCACCTGGTAAAGTTTTTAAGGCAGTTCTTACATAGCACGTTCACATCCACATTTAAGACAGGCCATGGTAATAATATTACTTGGACAATTTAAAAACAGGAAATCAAATACAATAATAGCAAAAAGCCAGATCACTAGACAAAGAGTTCTCTGTTTTAGCTTCGTCTCTAGCTCTTAAGTATTGCAGAACTTTCAAAGTAGCATAGATGAGGCTTGGGGACAACTTGGAAACTTCCTAAGCCTGTTGGCAGCAGTCACTGCATAGAAGTGTTTCTTGAAAAAAAATAAAGAGAAAATTTGCATTTTAGACTAATTTTTCATGTAAGAGGAAAGGATTGAGGTAAATGAGGTCAAACAAGTATTTCTTGTTTTATTTGTAATTGATTCAGCTAGTGATCCCAAACTAGATTACAAACTTCTTATAAAGTTGTTAGATTGGGGGAGAGGTATTGGTTAAGTTATAGGAGCCAAGGTAGAAATAAAGTAGAGGAGTTAAGAGGGATAGGAAGTAAGAGATAACACACAAATATAAAAACAAAGATCAGAATTAGAATTTTTAGGGAAAGTATATATATATGTATATACATATATGTGTATGCATACATCTATATATAAATATATCCACACTTAATTGTAGCCTGTTGCGGGGAGGGAGGAAAAAGAACCAAGTAAAAAATGTACAGCAGAGAACAAAAGAAAGCTTACAGCGAAGAAAAGAAAAGATGGACAGCTCCCAACACAAGGTGTAGTATTTCTTATATAGGCTTTCTTGAAGTGGAAACATTGCTATATATTCTGAATCCTCTCTTATGGTCTGCTGTGCACATGACACTTGTTTTTTCTTATTTTGTATTTAAGTTTATAGTATGTTGCTTTTTCTTATTGTGTATTTCAGTTTTAGTAATAAAAGCAAAAAAAAATGTTGCTATATTATAAACTTCATGGGAGCAGGGATCTTATCTAAATCAACTGCCTCTTGGGGCAGGGCTTTGCATGTATCTGACAGTTGATAAATAGCAAACATTATTCTCATTCTCATTCAAGACCTTAGGGTTGTTAATTATCTAAAGTAATGTTTACTAATTTGACCTTAGCCCCACAACCCTCTAATTTCACATTTAATCCAAAGTAAAAATTCAGTAAGACTAAGGATAGTATTTTAAGGCTCTCTGACGTGTTGGACTCTGTAACAGTTAAAGTTATGTCAACCCAAATGTATAAAATTAATTTAACTAAAATAGTTAATAAAGTTGTAGAGACATGAGGCTTCAGTCAGATAACTCCCACTTCAGGTATTTGTTGTCACTAATAAGAGCATATGCTCAAAACTTCAGGCATTTTCAGTTGCAAATATCCACATAAATATACCAACTATTGCTTAATATGCCATCAGTATTTTAGACTATTGACTTGGGTTTCTTGAAGAGAAACATTTTGCCCCCTTGTATTCAAAATGTTATCAAATGCAAATACAGCCAAAATACTTTTAAAGTAAGTATGAAAGAAGCTGCCTCTTTTTCCTTCGAAACAGAACTACAACAAAACCTTACTTTCCATTTTCTTTGAGCCATGTATTTCCGTAGCAGTATCTGGGACTTGAGCCGAACTTTAGACTTTGTGGCTTTGGTCTGCAGATTATTCACCCACTCATGTTTCAGACACTGGGCTGCACTCATTCTACAACTGGGAAACCAAGCAGCAGGTGAAATTAGACAATTAGTTATGCCCTCTTGGGTTGTACAGAGATCTGAGGTACTAGACTGGTCAAAAGCTAGTGGTGGCTTTTTGATCATTTGGCTATGTTAATACTCAAGATTCCTCTTGTGTATAGATTGGACTACTAGATGGCCACCAACTCACATTCTGAGATTGGTGGATACCAATAAAGGAAATCACTTTGCTCAAATCTCCCCTAAAAATTCCCATGACAACCTCTAGACAAAAGTTCCCTAAGCCCCTATAATTTCAAGGGCACAGATAGCCTGCAGTATCAAGGGAATGAAATCTGGGGAAGCAATGGCTACTCTGGAGAAGAAAAATAACCAAATTTATGTGAATCCAAATTCACATTTGTAACCATTTGTAGTTTGTTACATATTATGTAACCAAATGTGATGAGCTGAGCCTTCCTATAAGAGTTTATGTAAGTTTGATTAATTGATTAGAAATATTTCTCCTCACAGATAACGTTTTTTCATAGTCAAAAATTAATATCTAGTAGTCATTTAGCACTTTAAGGTTTACAAAATACTTGATACCATATCTCCTTTGCCCCTCAGTGCATCCCTGGGAGAGCTGCTACTACCCTTATTTTAGAAATAGGGAAACTGAGACTTAGATCAGGTGACTTGCCCAGGGTCTCGAAGGCAATAGGATTTGAATTCAGATTTTCCTCATACCATGTCTAGCAGTGTCTATCCAGTTGCCTAAAACCAGCCTGATAAGGGAGTTAGGGGTCAGAAACAAGGTTCTAGATCTTCACTCCCCATTATACTAAATACTTTTAATTCTTACTATTTCTCATTTTATAGGGATAGGGAATGGACCTGAGATTTCATTGCTATGGGGAACTCCCAGGTGAAGGGACTCCTTCCACTAATGCAGACCAAGATTCTCTACAACTTAAAATCTTAGTTGCTTGGACTCCTGAGACATTAAAAGACTTGCCAGGGCCACACAGCACATATGTGCCAAAGGTCCACTTGATTTGGAGGCCTCTCATTTTATCCTCACAGTGGAATTTATATCATTCACTTGACATAGTTTGCTATTGCTTTTAAGTACAAAAAAAAAAAAAGGTGGGGGGAGGGGAGAGGAAGGCAGCCCTTCCTCACCAAGAAATAAAGTTTTCCTCCTTTCTTGCCTTTATTCTAATTATGGCAAGTCAGTGTTTCTCAACCTCCTTCCTGGCAATACCCTTGCATGTGTAAATACTTGGAAATAACAACCATTCGCAAATATTCCTCCTGCCTAAGCATTTATATAGATCTTATCAGTCTCATGCATTTAGAAAATACTTTCATTCTGTGAAGGCACTGTTTCTCAATTCTTTCTCTTGTCCTTTATGACAGTCCCCTCTTGCTTTCAAGTGTGGACTAAGGAACCAGTAGGGAAACTTAACTTTTCTGTAAGAAGATGGGATCTTTTACTCCCGGCAGATCATCCAGAGCCAGGCCAAGGTTTCTGAGATAAACTGAACTCTTTACCACAGTGTCCTTCCTGAGCCCAGGGTTCTCCTAACTTGGTGAGGTCATGGTTGCTCCCAGTTAGACATACCTCTTCTCTTTAACCAGGAGCCTAGAAATGAAGTCTTTGGCCTCCTCTGAGAGCCCTTCAAATGCATCAGCGTCAAAATCCCAGCTACAGTTTACAATGAAATTCATTGTCTCTGCATCTGTTTCCCCCAGAAATGGAGACAAGCCGCTGAGCCTGGAAAGGAAAGAGATGCCCACCAAAAAATGGAAAAGCATATTGTGATGAAAAAAGTAAGTAGTAAGCTTCCAATGTGAATAAAAGGGAGTGAAAGAAAACATCTCTGTAGGTCAGAAGGCCATGAACACTGATGGAGATTGAAAAAATAGATCGAGAAGCAGAGCCACATGTTTTGGAGCAATCTTATACACTTCCCTCTCCCCCTTTCTATCTACTATCACAATGAGTCAATTTGGGCCCAAACTTCAGATGGTCAGTTAATCTTCTTTACTTTGACCCAATAAAAATATTCCGATATTTCTATGAAGCAACCAGACTGGATAAAATACTACCCTGTGTCTTCAAAGAAGCCCTGGTACCCATAAGTCTGATTAACTTAGTATTCATCATCTCTAGGTTTAGATGGTAAGATGCTAGAGAGAGAAATAGGAAATTGATCCAAGCTGCCAAGGCTCCCTTCCAAGTTTGAGTTCCACCCAGGTCCCCTCCTTCTACATACACCACTTACAGAAAAGGGCAAAGGGCCCAAGCCATGACAAAATAATAAACAGCTTTCCTAGAATTGAGAGCCAAGAATTTCTCCAAACCAGAGCAGGAGGTCCATAATCATAGGAAGCTGAGGATATTTAGTCTGGACATTTAAGTCCCCTACCAATTGCATCATAGAGCTACTTCCTCTTCCCAGTGGAAAAAAAAAATCTAGGAAGTTAGAAAGGCATGCGGCAAGCAAAGCCAAACCCAGCATAGAGGTTTTTCTCATCACTGCTACACTACTGCCTGGCCAACCTGAGTTACTTACAGCATGTACGTGATGACACCCACACTCCACATGTCGGTGGGAAAGGAGACAAAATCATAGTTCACTACTTCAGGGGCCAGGAATTCTGGGGTGCCAAAGTTCACTTTCAGCTTCTCCCGGGGCTTGTACCTGTAGCCAGAGTCCAGGGGAATATCAGAGCTCTGAGAAGGGGTTTGGTAAAGAGATAAGGGGTGCTACAGGAATATATGATTCTAGGAATCTAGATTTAGGCCATTAATAGATTCCTTTAGCAACCACATGACTTGATATGGCTGTGTGAACCCTTTGTAAGGTGGAGCAGATAAGATATTCTCCCTCCCTCACCCCCTTACCCACTTGGTCATACACTGAGGCTGGGTATACAGAGTCAAGGGATACAATGGGAGAGACACAAAGCAAATGGAGAGAGCTTGCTCTAGCTGGGGAGACAGAAGAGATGCCATTTGCAAATAAGCAAGCAGTAAATCCTTAAGGTGAAAACTTTAAAATATAATTTTATATATAATTTTATTGGCATTTTTTTTTTTGGTTTTTTTATATCAGCTCCATTTCTCAGTGTATCCTACCCTCTCCCCTTTCAAGTGAGCCATCTCCTATGACAAAAAGAGAGAGAAAGAAAGAGAGAGAAAAAGAAAGAAGGAAAGAGAAATGAACAACAACCCACACACTGACAAAATCTGACATTGTATGCAGCATCCCACCTCTGGGAAGACGTAGGGGAGGCACATTCTCAGAGATGTCCTTTGGGGCCAAACTTGGTCGTTATTATTTCATAGCATTCAGTTTTTATTTCTGATGTTTACTTTTTATGTCCAATTGATTCAATCTGTTTAAAGTGTTGGGGGACTTTGGAGTGCGTGGGGTTGGTGGTATTTAGGGAAGAGATACTACCTAAAGTTGTAGGACCTGGGTTCAACTCCTGACTCTTCTATTTCACGACTACCTATGTGACCTGGGTAATTAAATCATTCAGCTTCTCTGCCTGACTCCCTCCTTGCTCTGCATTTTCTTGCTGAAGGCAAGCATCTAAGACCCAAGCACTCACTGCTTGGTCAGTATCTCATAGGATTTGATACTCACATGTGAAATGGGTTTTATTTAGAGTCTGATTTTTACTAAGAAGCCATCTATAAAAATTTCAATGATAGTTTCAGATATTTTGGTAATAACTCTGCCATATCTGTCTCCTTGTTCTGTTGAACTACTCCCAGGGTGCCTAGGCATGCCAACAAAGGACTCCGATGAAACAGACTTGGCCTAAGGGATTCAGGTTTTCTCTTACAGAAAGGCTGTTAGCTCAGTGGAGAGCAAAGGCAGGCCCTGATATCACATCCCCAGCGGTCTTTGATAGTCCCTTACTTAATACAAAGTGGTACAGTGTGGTACAGTGGATAGATCCCTGGCCTGGAATTGAGAAAATCTGAATTCAAATCTAGCCTCAGACACTAGTTGTGTGACCCTGGGTTAATCACTTAACTTCTATTTTCCTCAGCTCTTATCTGTAAAGTAGGAACACATCGGAGAAGGAAATGGCAAACCACTCTAGGATCTTTGCCAAGAAAACCCCGAATAGGTCCCAAAGGGTCTGAAATCACTGAACAGCAACGATACTTGATACAAAAGAGGGCCTATGAGGATGTGAATGAAGGCTGGCATGGTTGGTTGCTGTTGTCAAGCAGTTTTTTAACATTTTGTTGCAAGGGATGGTTTACTAGATTAGAATGGGGAGAATGCTAAGTTAGGAAATAAAAGTGATGCAAAAACTAAGGATATCAATAGTCACATGAAAAAATGCACTAAATCTCTAGGAATTAGAGAAAAGCCAATTAAAACAACTCTGAGGTAATACTTCACGCCCACCCATTTGGGTAGGATGACAGATAAAGAAAATGACAAATGAGGAAGGAATGTGTGAAAATAGACACACTTAGTTGTACTGTGATCTCGTGCCACAATTCTAGAGAGCAATTTGAAATGACACTCCAAAAGTTATTCAACTGTGCATACCCCTTTGCCCAACAATACCACAACTTACACTCCGAAGAGATCAAAAGAAAAGGAAAAGGGTCCATAAGGACAAAAGCATTTGTAGCAGCTCTTTTGGTGATAGCAAAGAATTAAAAACTGAAGAGATGGCCATCACTTGAGAAATGACTGAGCAAGTTATGGTATGTGAAAGTGATGGAATACTGTTGTGGGATAAGAAATAACGAAGGGGTTGGTTTTTGAAAATTTTGGAAAGACATACAAGGTTATACAAAGTGAAGTGAACAGAGTAATTTATTCAGTAATAGCAATGTTTTAAATATACTTAACTGTGAAATACTTAGTAATTGATTAACCCAATGACCCGCAACTATTCCCAAGGACTCATGAAGAAAAATGCTGTCCACCTCTAGATGGAGAGCAAACTGAAACATAATTTCCTCTCTCTTTTTTCTTGGTTTTGTGGAAATTGGTTTTGTATGACTTCATATTTGTAATGGTTTTCATATTTCTTGCCTCTTTGAGGGGTGTGGCAGGAGTAAGAGGAGGGAAAGAATCTGGAACTGAAGATAAAATAAAATAAAATGGGACAAAAAAAAACCAAAAACAGGAAAGTTTGAAAAACCAGTGAGTTGGAGGGTGGTTCAGAAAGATGAAGAGTTGCATTTTTGATGTGCTGGGTTTGAGATTTAAATCATTAAGGGTGGAACAGAGGAAGATAAGCAGGGGAGAATATTATAGGCTTGGGGTGGGGGAGGGGGAAGATGGAGACTACAGATAAGACCAAGGAACAGAAAAATCAATAGTACACTTTGACTGAAAGATGGAATGAATGAGAGGGTGAATCAATCTTGAGAAAAGATTGGAATGGTTAAGTGGGAAATAGATTATGGAAGGCTCTAATTAAGAAAATTTGTACTTTATTCTCTGGAAGCAATAAAGAATTTTGAGAATGGGAGTGAAATAGTAGACACAACCTTTCAGGAAATTAGTATGCATCCTTTGTAGATTGAGGAAGGAAGGAAAAAACTATCTTATAAATTAAGTTAATTTTTCAAGCATATATATCTTAATCTCTCCAGGTAACTCATAAATTCCTTGAAGACTGGGACCATGTCTTATGGATCTCTATCCTTCATAATCCTCTGTGTTTGAGGAGAATGAATGAATTAAACTGAACTGTCTTGCCTAGGTTTGTGATCTCCCAACCTTCTTCCTATAAGGAAAAACAGTTAATCCAAAGTACAACTGTAATATAAACAAACTATGGTGATTATCCTGTATATTTGCACCAAAGGTGGCAGTGCCTTGTTCATACATTCTCTCAAATCCTTAGAGAGCTAAACAAGTTGTTCTATATGATTGTGATGGAATACTATTGTGTTATAAGAAATGATGAGCAGGATGCTCTTAGAAAAACTTGAACTTATATGAACTGATGCAAAGTGAAATGAGCAGAACCAGAACATTGTACACAGTAACAGCAATACTGTAGGATTATCTACTGTAAATTCCTTAGCTATTCTCAGCAATACAATGATCCAAGGTGATAAATGGTTATGATAAAAGGTACTGTCCATCAGGTGGAGCCTGAATGCAGATCAAAGATAATTTTTAACTTTCTTTATTTTTCATAGAGTTTTTTGTTTGTTTTCTTTCACAGCATGACTTACATGGAAATGTGCTTTGCATAACTAAACATGTATAAACTATGTCAAATTGCTTGCCTTCTCAGTGAAGGGAAGTGGGGAAGTTGGGAGGGAATTTGGGACTCAAAATTTGAAAAAAGAATGCTAAAATTGTTTTTATGGGTAATTGGGAAAAAATGAAATATTAAATAAATCATTATACAGTCAACTAATCCCTCTATGAACACCACTGGGGTAACAATTCAATTCAGTAAACATATGTCAAGGACATACTGTTTGCATTATGCTAGATGCTAAGGACACAGATACTGAAATGAAACAGTCCCAGCCCTCAAGGAGTTTCTTTATTTACATTCCATACAATATGGACATAGATAAATCAATTTTTAAAAATACATATACACATATATACAAGATAAATGCATACTCCTATCTAGGGGAGAACTAACAAGGAAAGAGAAAGGCAATAAGCATTTTTTTAAAGAACCTACTAAGCATTTTATAAACACTATCTTGTAGGGGATGGGTAGGGCTTGAACTAAACTGAACTAGATATTTTAACAGGT
>JAQQSK010014713.1:0-11023 GCA_028658325.1 Potorous gilbertii | reverse complement strand
TGAAAATCAAAAGAGATTAATAAAACTGAAAGCAAAAATGAACATCAAACTAATAAATAAAGCTATGAAGTAGTTTTATGAAAGAAAACAATAGAATAGTTAAACCACTGTTTAACTTGATTTTTAAAAAATAAAGTGAAAATAAAATCAAATTACCAATATAAAAAAACATGAAAAGGGTGAATGCACTACCAAATGAAGATGAAATTAGAGCAATTATTAGGAGCCATTTTTCGCAATTATACATAAGTAAGACTAACAATCTAAGTGACATAATTTAATATTTATAAAAATATAAACTGCCCAGATGAACAGAATAGAAAATAGAATACTTAAACAACCATATTTTAGAAAAAAACAGGAGTTAAATAAGGCATCAATGAACTCCCTAAGAAAAATTGCACAGGACCAGATGAATGCACAAATGAATTTTACCAAGTGTTTAAGGAGCAATTAATCCCAATATTAAAGAATCTATTTAAATAGGTAAAGGTGTTCTAGAAAATTCATTTTATGAAAAAAAATATGGCCATGGTACCTCAACTAGGGAGAACAAAAAGAATGAAATAAAGTTATAGACCAATTTCCTTAATGAATATTAATGCAAAAATTTTGAACAAAGTGTCAACAAGGAGATTGCAGCAATATATCATAAAGATAATAAACTATGACCATGTGGTATTTATGTTTGGTGTCCAGGATTGATTCAATTTTAGGAAATTATCAGCATGATTGACCACATCCATAACAAAAGTATGAAAAATCATGATTGTCTCTCAATAGATGCAGAAAAAGTTTGTTTTTATAATGAAAAAAGCATCCATTCTGGAAAGCATAGTAATAAATGGAGTATTTATTAACATGATAAGCAGTATCTATTTAAAATGAAAAACAATCATTATCTGTGACAGATAAATGGGCAGCCTTTCAAGTAAGATTAGGGGTGAAGAGATGATGTTCGTTATCATCACGACTATTCAAAGATGTACTAGAAATGCTAACAATAGCAATAAAATAAAAAAAAAGAAATTGAAGGAGTAAAAACAGGCATTGAGGAAACAAAACTATCATTTTCTACAGATGATATGATGGTAAGGAAAATTCTAGAGAATCACCAAAATCTAAAAATACTACTAGAAACAATTAACTTTAGCAAAGTTGTAGGATATAAAATGAACCCATATAAATCATCAGCATTTCTTTACACCAACAATAATACTCAGCAGGAAGAGACAGAAAAGGATATTCCATTTAAAATAAGTAGAGAGAGTATAAAATATTTGGGAGTCTACCTACCAAAACAAACCCAAGAACTATATGAACACAATTACAAAACATTTTTCACACAAATAAAGTCAGATCTAAATACTTTGAAAAATATCAGTTACTCATGGATAGACAGAGCTAATATAATAAAAATGACAATTCTACCTAAATTAATTTACTTATTCAGTGCCATACCAATTAAACTACCAGAATTATTTTATAGAGCTAGAAAAAAATAATAACAAAATTCATCTGGAAGAACAGAAGGTCTAGAATATCAAGGGAATTAATGAAAAGAAATGCAAGGGAAAGTGGTCTAGCCCTACCAGATACTGTGTTATAAAGCAACAATCATCAAAACTACTTGGTACTGACTAAGAAGTAGAATGGTGATTCAGTGCAATAGATTAGTTACACCAGACACAGTAATCAATTACAATAGTAATCTACTATTGGATAAATCCAGACTGCAGCTTCTGGGATAAGAGCTCACTAGTCAACAGAAACTGCTGGGAAAACTGGAAAATAGTATAGAAGAAGCTAGGCATAGATCAACATTTTACACCATATACCAAGGTAAAGTCAAAATGAGTATACATTTTAGATATAAAGGCTGATACTCGAAGCAAAGGGAGAGAGGAAGGAATAGTTCACCTGTCAGATCTGTGAAAAAGGGAAGAATTTCTGACCCCAAACAAGAGATAGAGAACATTATGAAATGCAAAATTGACAATTTTGATTATATTAAATTGAAAAGTTTTTGCACAAACAAAGTCAACGCAACCAAGATTAAAAGGGAAGCAGAAAACTGGGAAATAATTTTTACAACCAGTATCTCTGATGAAGGCTGGATTTGAACTCAGAAGATAAGTATTCCTCTCTTCAGGCCTGGCACTCCATCCACAGTGCCACCTAGCTGCCACCTGGTGAGGGGGATAGAGCTCACTGTCTAGAGTCAGGAAGATCTGAATTCAAATGTGGCTTCAGATACTTACTAGCTATGTGACCCTAGGCAAGTCACTTAATCCTGTTTACCTCAGTTTTCCCATCTGTAAAATGAGCTCAAGAATGAAATGGCAAACTACTCAAGTATCTTTGCCAAGAAAACCCCAAATGGGGGTCACAAAGATTTGAATACAACTGGAAAAAATGACTTTTTGGTGGAGTTGTAAATTATTCCAATCATTCTGGAAAACAATTTGGAATTATACCCTTTCATCCAATAATACCACTAGCAGGTTTGCATCCCTAGAGATCAAAGGAAAAGGTTCTATTTATACAAAAAATATTTATAGAAACTTTTTTGTGGTATCAAAGAATTGGAAACTGAGGGGATGCCTATCAATTGTGGAATGACTGCATAAGTTGTGGCATATGATTGGAATACTACTGTGCTATAAGAAATGACAAGTAAGATAGTTTCAGAACAACCTGAGAAGACATGTATGAACTGATGCAAAGTGAAATGAACAGAACCAGGGAAAGCATTGTACACAGTAACAGGAGTATTGTAAGAATGATCAATTGTGAAAGATTTCATTACTCTGGCCAAGATGATGATTCAAGACAATTCCAAAGGGCCCTTGATGAAAAACACTATGCACCTCCAATAACAGAACTGATGAAATCTGAGTACAGACTCGAACTTTATTTTTCTTGAGGGGTTTTCTTTTGCAACTTGGCTAATACTGATTTTTTTTTGCATGACAACACTTCTTTAATTGATGTATTATTGTCTTCTCAAGGGGTAAGATTGAAGTGGGAGGAAAAGAGAGAATTTGGAAATTAATTTTTTAAATGAATATTAAATTTTTTTACATGTAATTGGGAACTATTTGATGAAATAAAATACATTGTTAAATAAAGGGAAAAAGTCTAATTCAACAAATATTATATGATTGATGTTGGCTTATTGCCTATGCTATGTAAATACTGGTACACACCCTGGTTTAAATATACCAATAAACATACTGATGGTAATTCATCCAATTATGATTTTTTCATTCTTTTTTCTTTAACCAACATCAACTCCCTGTACCTCCTTTCATACATGGGAAGATTTCAGGCATTTATACTAATTTTCAAATACCTTCATAATTCAAAACTTTGTGATTGAATATAAGAGGTTTATATTCTTGAATCAACAAGAATTGTATACTATATGTTGAGAACTATGAAAAATAATGGTTTTATATCTTTATATTTTATTATACAATCTTATACTTAGAAACATTTTAGGAAGGTCTTTTTTTTCTGAGAGTACCATCCAGCTAGTTCTAATTTCTTTGTTTCTTCACTTCCTGATGATTCATAGGAAATCAAATTAGTTTTGGGAATATATAAGGCAAACTTTTTGTACTAATCAGTGGGTCACACTCAATATTACCAGTATAATCCAGAATCAAGTTTCATACATTGGGTAATTCAAGGTAGTTGGTTGACAAAAAATGATTGTGGAACCTTGTTGCATGCAATCACTGGAGACCAAATACCTTTTTCTTAAAGTCAAGGTCTGGAGTCATTATGCTAGAAGACTTCCCTTCTAGACTCTGTAAGAAGGAAGGTGAAGAATGGAAAAGGGTATCAAAAGACTAGAATAGACAGAAGTACTCAGACACCAATCAGTTGAATTAAAGGAACAAATTAATCTAGTATCATCTGAGATTTCAATGTGATTGTTTTAGATTTTTACTTAGATTTTACTCATGCAAATAAAATATCTTCTGTGAAAAAAACATCAAGGAATTCTATCATGTGAAAATAAACAAGTGACCACTTCACCATAAAAACAAACCATGAAATTTGTGTTGATATAACAACACCATATGTGTAAAAATCAAAAGGAAAGCATGCTTTATAAGATTGCAAAAACAATGAAAGCTGGAATAGAAGGCTATTATATCATAGCCAATCAAATATGTGAAGCTATTTTAATGCATAATTAAGATTGCCTCAAGGTTGCAAAAAATAAAAATAGATATTTAAAAATGTACACTGTCCACAGACAACTGATTTATTAGATGATTTATTAGATGACCTGTGAAGAGGTCTAAGTGTCATTTGTATGAGCTTTTACATGCATAGAGGATATTGGTTCCTTTAAAAACCAGGTGTTAAAATGGAGGGGATCCTCATCCCAGCAGAGCAACAGGGGGTTACCCTTGCAAAATATAGTACTCACTGTATCTTGACAAAATTGCTTTATCAATTAGTTTTGCTAAATATTTCTTTTTGTTTTCCCCCCCACAAAGGATGACTTTTTTGATAATGATAGCAATAGGGTAAATATTGGGGAATTACTGTGGGGATAAAAGCAAAGGGTATCAGTAAAATACAACAAAACAAACAAATAAAAACCCAATTAAATTGGAAGGGCTATTTAAGTGGTAATAGTATTGTTTTATTCCACTTAATAGCTTTTTTCCAATTACATGTAAAGATAGTTTTCAACAATCACTTTTATAAGATTTTTGAGTTCCAATTTTTCTTCCTACCTCACACCTTTTTCCTCTTCCCCAAGATGGCAAGCGATATAACATAGGCTATACACACACAATCATATTAAATATATTTCCACATGAGTCATGTTGTAAAAGAAGAATCAAAAGGGAAAAACCAAGAGAAAGGAAAAAACAAAAAAGTGAAAAATACAATGTTTTGATCTGCATTCAGAATCCATAGTTCATGCTCTGTATGTGGGTATCATTTTCCAATATAAATGCCTTGGGATTGTCTTAGATCATTGCTGAGAAGAGCAAAGCCTATCAAAGGTGATCTTTACACAGTGTTGCTGCTACTGTGAGCAATACCCTCCTGGTTCAAATCTCTTCACTCAACATCAGTTCCTGTAAGTCATTCTAGGTTTCTGAAATCTGTCTGCTCATCATTTCTTATAGAAAAATAATATTCCATTACATTCACATGTGGTAATAGAATCTTAATAGCAAATACTTGTAGCCACATGTAGTTTCTTTAAGAAGATCCTTTATAAGGACCTATAGATATAAAAATATTTATAGCAGCTCTTTTCTGGGGCCAAAGAATTGGAAATTGAGGGGTTGCCTATCAATTGGAGAATGACTGAACAAATTGTTGCATGTGATTATGAGGGAATACTATTGTGCTATAGGAAATGATAAGGAGAATGCGCTTAGAAAAACCTGGGAAGATTTATGTGAACTGATTCAGTGAAACCTGGTTCTGCTCACTTCACTCAGCATCAGTTCATGTAAGGTTTTTCTGAGAACATGCTGCTCATCATTTCACCTTTGATCTCCACAGGAATCCTGGGAGGCAGCTGCTATTTTGTAGTTGAACAAACTGAATAAACAGAACTTAAGTGATGTGCCTGGGGTCACACGGATAATAAGTGTTTGAAGCCAAATTTTAACTGGAATCTTCCTGACTCTAGATTGTGCTCCATCTACTGCATCACCTTACCTACTTTTATGATCACTTGATATTATTTAAAATAAGCAAAAACTTCTAACCATAAGGTACAATTAGAGGTAATGTGGTACAGGAAAAGTAGGATGAATTTGGAGTCAGAGACTGAGTTCACCCAGCAAAGGTTCTGTTACTCCTTAGCACTACGACTGCAGGCAAGTCACTTACCTTCTCTTTTCCTCACTTTCCTAATCTGTAAAATGAGAAGGCTGGAACTGATGGTCTACAAGGTTCCTTCCAAATCTAAATCTATGATCCTATGTCATAGTGAGGGATTACGCTCCTTTGTCTGTAGTATATGCATAAAGAAAAATTCACTAATATAAATTTTAATGACAAACTAAACCATTTAAAAATAATTTTAAAGTTGGGGCAGCAAGGTGGTACAATGGATGGAGCACTGAGACTGGAATCAGGATGATCTAAGTTCAAATTTTGCCAAAGACACTTATTAGATCTGTGATCCTGCGCAAGTCATTTAACTGTTTGCCTCAGTTTCCTCATCTGTAAAATGAACTGAAGAAGGAAATTTTAAACCACTCCAGCATCTCGGCCAAGAAAACCCAAAATGTAATCAGTCATGAAGGGTCAGTCGCAACTGAAAAATGACTAAATAACAAACCTTTCTCTCTACCTTTTCCTGCCTGTCAATCTAACCTCTGTTCTTGCCCTATCATAATTAAGTACTACTAATTACTTTGTGATGGTTTCCAGAGGTAAGTACTTCAGTGGTCAGATTTGACTAAGTTTGAATAGGATGATTCTAAGGACTTTTCTACCTGGGTGGAGAATAAATGAGAAATGAATGACAGGTATTATTAACTGGCAAGTAGGATCACAGTAGGGGTGCAAGGCCAAAGCATTGGTGTTGAAATCAGTAATTCTATAGGAATGTAAAGACAACTCATCAAGAAAGGTGGTGTTCTTTAACAGTCATTGCTGGTGATTGATTGATGGGGAAGGAAATAAACTTTTATGCAGTACCTACTATGTTTCAGGCACTCTGCTATGCATTTTAAAATGGCTTCGTGTGTATATGTGTATATATGTCATACAATCACACACATATATGCCTGCGTATGTGTGTATGTCCTCAAACAACCCTGGGAAGCAGCTACAAGTATTACCCCCATTTTGCAGTTGAGGCAAACAGATCTTAAGTGACTTGTCAATGGTCATACAGTTAATAAGTTTCTGAAGCCAAGTTTGAACTCAGGTCTTTCTTACTCCAGGCTCAGGAATTTCCACCAGCTGCCTCAGGAGATTTGCCTGGGAAGTTCACTTCCTCCCCACTTCATCCAAGCATTCTCAGGGCCAAGCACTCTGTCCTTCTCCTGCCTCTTTCTTGGGGCTAGATGGTGTATGGCAGGGGACTGTCCTTTGAAAGACATTAGCTCTACAACTTCTTTCTCCACTTACTTCTCACTAACTGCCCATGTCCTAGAAGATAAAAATTATACCTTTTATCTCCAAATATCCTAGAAATAATATTTTGTCACATGGTCCTCTAAGAGTGTCCTGGTTCCTTGAGGTTGGCATCAACATTTTCAACAGCACAGAATGCAGGGAATTTTTCAGGCAGATGCAATGTCGGATCTTTAGAGGAGATAGGTCAGCAGGCCAGGAATTTGCTGTTCAACCAGGACTACAACCTCAACAGTGTGCAGAAGGGAGCAGTGAGAATTGGGAAAGGTCTACATTTCTTTCCAGGACCTCAGAATGGAGGGGAAAAAACTGCTGGAGTGAGAGTGGAAGAGGGAATGATGGCTACCTTCAATGTTTGAGGCTCTGGTTGCTCCCTCAGCTGCAGTTAGGACTGATAAGTGGAGGATGCAATTTTCAAATTTAAGTTTGATGTAAAAAAAGCATTTCTGAACAAATGAGGCAATCGCAAAGTGGAGTAAGATGACTGAAGAAGTGGTAAAGTGACCCTTACTGAAGGTCTACAGGCAATAATTGAATGACAGACTGTCAGATGGTAGAGAAGACTCCTTCCCTGGCACAGAGAGAATTAGATGGCTTTTGAGGTCCTTCCAACACTGATAATTTTTTACTCCTTTCTTGTTTCCTGGAGTTGCAGCTAGGAGGCCTGTAATGGGGCATGGGCCTCTGACAGAAGTGTCTTGATGCTGCAAAGGGCTAATTATAAAATTTTCAATATGGATATTTTTTTCCTTAGAAGTTGGCGATTACTGAATATAAAAGATTAGTTTATTGTTTTCTTGATTGTATAGACATGAGAAAGTTAATACATTCAAGTTAAAAATTTAGAGTCATGCCTACCCTCCACCCAACTCCCCTTACCCTCAACTTCCCTTCCCCCAAGAGTGGCATACTTCTGGCATTTTCTAAGGCTAACCCTGTTACCTCTTTTGATGTTCAGTAGTGTTCAATTCATCATGATCCCATTTGGGAATGTTTGTAGCAAAGATACTGGAGAGGTTTGCTATTTCCATCTTCATTTCATTTTACAAATGAGAAAATTGAGGCAAACAGGACTTAATCATTTGCCCAGAGTCACAAAATAGCAAGAGTCTGAGGATGGATTTGAACTCAGGAAGATGAATCTTCTTGACTCCAGGTCCAGAACATTATGCACTACATCACCTAGTTACTTCCCCCTTGAAATCCTAAGGCTTTCCTTTTGAAATGACAGCTATGTCATATTTAGTTTTGGTACATAATAAAAAGATCCTTTATATATTTCCGAACCAAAACATAGTCAAGTTCAAGTCATGTTATGATTTCTCTGGTGGCATGTCTTCTTTGTCAAGGAAGGATAAACACACACTATTTGCAAGACAATATGCTAGGCTTTAGTGCAGGAGTTCTTGATTTTGAATCCACAGAGTCCTTAGGGGACCAAGGATAGATTTCAGGTGATCTGTGACTCAGATGGAGTGAAAGATATGATGTTTTTATTTTCATATACATATATGTGTAAATATGTGTCATATAGAAAAGAGACAGAGACAGATGGACAGACAATACCCCTAACTTATGGGTGGAGAACCAACAGCTTTGAGGACACATGTGGCCCTGTAGGTCCTCAAATTCAGCCCTTTGACTGAATCCAAACTTCACAAAATAAATCCTAAGTTTGATAAGGGAAAAAAAATCATCTTTTTTTCAACAATCTGTAACTGAAATTTAGCATTTCTTGTACTCACTAAAATCGTTATTCTGAGAAGGGGTACGTAGGTTTCAACAGACTGACCGAAAGGTCCATGAAGTAAAAAAGGATAGGAGCCCCTATGGTACACGTATGAAGATTTTGTTTTCAAATGGTACATTCTGCCTTCAGGAACTCCTACTGCTGCTATAAGAATGAAAATATTAACATTAATAGCCATAATCGAAGAGGGAAAGTGATGGGGACAAAATATAAAGATCCAGGCAAAGTGCTCTGGAAAAACAGAGGAGGGGGAAAGAACCATTTTACCTAGAGAGATAAAGATGACATGAAAGACCTAACTCAGGTAGAGAAATATTCTCAAAGTGGAATATGGGGTTTCAGTGTGGTACAGGGGAAAGGTCCCCTGCTTCTGGAGATAGAAGGCCTGGGTTCCTGTGTGGCTTTGGGTAAGTTTCTTAACTTCATTCTGCCTTAGTTTACCTTTTCGTAAAATAAGTAGATAGGATCAGATGGTTTCCTAAGTTCTTTCTAGCTCTTTGTCTATGAACTACTGAGGAGACAGCATATTCTAAAGATGGGAAACAGCCAGAATATATCAATTTTCATATTACCACTTCAAAACAGTACTCCAAGGGATTAAGTACTAGTTGAAGAAAAATATCAATAAAGTGTTACAAGTGGCCTTTTTAGGCATTTGCACAGACATAGAAATAACACATTAATAGCAGCCATTATTAGGAATTAATATACTGATGTAAATGCTTCCAAATAGGGGTTATCCCAGGTACTGAATTGTTCCCCACAGGAACACTAATTATTACTAGATATAGTAATATCACACTATAATTTATACATGATGCCATTGTATATAAAATAGTATAAATAGATGAAAAGTTAGTCATAGCTTATCACACACATGCTATGGCACAAAATCTTCCTTTTATCATGTTTGTCAAAGATAATTCTTCACTAAAAGCATGGCTTTGTGATTTTAAAAGAAACCGGCCTATTGACATTCTGATTCAGAAAATATAGCATCCAATTGGAATGCAACTTGCACTCACTGAAAGATCCATAACTAAGAGCTGACATGCCTTTTACCAACTTATGTTTACTCAATTTTATTTTGGGAGGAGGGGAAGAACTTCAAGGTTAGTGTGGAGCAGGGAGGAGGAGGAGCCCTGCTGAGAGCTGTCACTGAAAAACTGCTCCAAGAAGTTGTTGACCGGTGACCCTGAGGACTACTTATTTCACATGGTTTCAATGTCCTGAGTCTTTACTGAAGCAGTAATGTTAGAAGGGCAAGTCATCAAATGTCTCTAATCCTCAATTTCCCCATCTGAGTAAAGACAAGAGTCAGACTCAGTGACTTCTAAGGTCTGTTCCACATCCCAATTTATGATCTTATGATCCTATATTACATTGGATAAACTACTTCTATCTTGTGCTAGTCTGTCTGGAGCAGGGGTGGGGAACCTATGGCCTTTAGACCACATGGGGCCTTCTAGGACCTTGGGTGCAGCTTTTTGACTGAGTCCAATTTTATAGAACAAATTCATTTATTATGGGTATTTGTTCTATGAAGTTTGGATTCAGTCAAAGGGCTGCACTTGAGGACCTAGAGGGCTACATGTGGCCTGGAAGCTTCTGGTTCCCTACTCCTGACTGGAATAATATGAGTATTGTTTCTCTTCCATCTATCTCTGTCTGTTTTCTATATAAGACACATTTTCACACACACACACATATCTATATATAAAGATATATATACATATATGTATGTATGTACACACGCACATAAAAACATCATGCCTATATATGTACACACATATAAATATACAGAGTACGCAAGCATCAGCAGAAAGTTGGCACAGTAGCTAGAGTCCTGGGCCTGAAGTCAGGAAGATTCATCTTCCTGAGTTCAAATCTGGCCTCTGATACTTACTAGTTGTGTGACCCTAGACAAGTCACAACCCTATCTGCCTTACTACGTCATCAGTAAAATGAGCTGGAAAAGAAAATGGAAAAAAACACTCTTGGATCTTTGCCAAATGTGGTCACAAAGAGTTAGAGATAAATGAAATAACTAAACAATAAAAATTATATAAATACCTGTGTTTTTCTCAATTTTCTTTGCTAGATGTCACCCTAGCCTCTGTTTCTGCCCAATCATAA
>JAQQSK010014712.1:0-11023 GCA_028658325.1 Potorous gilbertii | reverse complement strand
TATTCTTGCAAATCATCTGTGTGGACAAGGTCATCAGCCCTGGGAAAAGAGCTTGTTGTGGATTATGGAGTTGCTAAACAATGAAGTTTGCTAACTGAGAATTTGCAAGTTTATATATAATATAGAAGTGATTTCTAATATATTGATCCTTTCTCCAGGAAGGAGAAGAAAAAAATAACAAATGAAGAATGTTAAGTGAAATCTCTCATATATGCGTGAGTCTTGGTTAACTTTTTATTGCGTGTTTCAATTACACGAGTATAAAAAATCTAGCCCTAAACTATGATTAGTGAAACTTGCCATTTGTGGTAAAAGTTCTTGGGACTGTAACTGATATTGTTTTGAGTTTTGAATTCAGACATAATTGTCTGATGGATCATTAAGTCAGTAATCTAGTATTCAAGAAAAATGGGAAGGAATGTGATTTTGAAGTCTTAGAGGTGAAGGTCTGTATCTGGGAAAAAGCAAAGAGAAGAAGCTTAACATAGCATAAGGTAGGATCCTTTCGGCTCAGATTCTCCATTATGTTACTTCGTTTTGAACAGAAGTATTTCCCACCTGGCTATGAGGTTGAATTGTTTATGCATGATTGGTTGTCAGCTTTGGCTCATACCTGGAGTCAAACAGAGCTAAGAATGCTTTATTCTGCCATATATGTGCTGAGTCATTAAGGACCAGTTTTGATTCTGTTAGAACCATGTCCCTGCTTTTTCCTTTTATAACAATTTTCTATAATCAGAGCAAGTGGTCAGTAGAAGATAGAAGCACAGCACAAGTATGTAAGATCTTACTGTTTTCAGACTAAATGTGTAGTCCAGGGGTGGGGAACCTGTGGCCTCAAAGTCACATGTGGCCCTCTAGGTCCTCAAGTGTGGCCCTTTGACTGAATCCAAACTTCACAGAACAAATCCCCTGAACAAAAGGATTTTTTCTGTAGAACTTGGACTCAGTCAAAAGGCCACACCCAAGAACCCAGAAGGCTACATGTGGCCTTGAGGCCATCGGTTTTCCACCCCTGGACTTTAGTCATTATATATCCCAAAGAATTATGTACCTAAGTACCTGGGCTTTCCCTGTGCCTGCTAATACTTACATAGTCATATTTAGGATTAAGTCCCTGGAACAACTCATTCTTTCTGAATGCTATGAGTAAAAGATGCTTGAGAAACAAAGATACAAACACCATATTAAATCATTATCCCATAGACTAAGGCTGAACACATCTGAGCTACTATAATAAAATACACATATCTAAAATATGTGCTATTCAGTCAAGAATTATGTCTTTTCTGTAACAGCTTAGTGAGTATTTGGTCTAGTCATCTGTGCCTGTTTACATATGTACATACATAATACATATGTGTGTATGTATATATGTATATGTGTGTATATAGATATAGAAACATATCTGTATAAAATAAGCTCCTTAAACATTTCCAAACAATGTGAGAATAATTGGGTGTTGATGCCACAGTTTATGGGGCCAAGCTGGTGTTAGTCTATTGATAATTAAAACAAAATCAGAAACATCTTCAGTTTGGTTTGAAGAAATAAATTTTATTGCAATCAGTTCTCTTATAGGAGAGTGACTTATGGATAATTTGTATTACACAAGATGGAAAGTCAGTTTTATTTAATATTCTTATTTAATGTGGGAATGATGCCTGTTGTTTCCTGTGGCTTAAGTATATTTTATTATAAACCATTTCTTTGATATGTTTTGAACTTGATTACTTAAGTATATCTACATGTCCCAACCTAGGTCTTTTGCTACAATTGTAGTTAACTTGGTAATTTTTATGCACCTTCCTTGGTGTATTATACATCATTTTGTAAAAAGTGTTCTGTAATGGATGTTTTAATGTAAGGAATAGATCCTTATCTGTGTCTGCTCCTCTTAAGGAGGGAACTGAATAATTGAATTCAGTTGAATTGGAATTAAATTAAATTAAGTAGTATTTAATTTTGGAATTCCAAAATAACTAGTTAAAATAAAAATTGTAAAGTAAAAAAAATGGTAAAAATGTTGAGAAAACAACAAGATAAAATGAATACATGTGGGTAATTTGGAAGGTTTTAAAGTTCTGCTTTCATTGATATTTAAAATATTTAGTTTATATTTAAATATCTTACACATGTCAATGGAACAGTAACCCTTTAGCTTGTTGTTAACAATATTTACATCAGGCACAGAGTTTAGATAAGATAGAAACAATATGAGATATTTATAACCCAAATTCCTGAAATTTCAGGTGAACTATGGGCTCCTAATTTGATGTTCCCTTTACAGCTCTGTTATTGATTAGATCAGATGTACAAGGGTCCAGCTGGTTTTCACCACATGTACTAGTTGGTGACTAGTACGGGAATCTTGTATTGAGATGGTTTTTTTTAATTTTTAATTTTCAGCATTCACTTCCATAAGATTTTGAGTTCCACATTTTCTCCCCATCTCTCTCCTCTCCCCACCCTAAGACTGCATGCAATCTAATATAGGCTATATATAATACATATTAAACTTTTATTCACATTAGTCATGTTGTAAAGAAGAATTAGAACCAGTGGGAGAAACCACGAGAAATAAGAAACAAACAAAAGAAAAAGAGAAAGATAGCAAATAATATGCTTCAATCTGCATTCAGACTCCACAGTTCTTTCTCTGGATGTGGACAGCATTTTCTGTCATTAAGTCCTTTGGAGTTGTCTTAGATCCTTGCATTGTAAGAAGAGATAAGTCTATCAAAGTTAGTCATCACACTATGTGATTGCTACAGTGTACAATGCTCTTCTGGTTCTGCTCACTTCACTCACCATCAGTTCTTAGAAGCCTTTCAAGTTTTTCTGAAGTCTGCTCATCATTTCTTATGCAACAATAATATTCCCTTACATTCATATACCACAACTTTTTCAACCATTACCCAACTGATTGCCATCCGCTCAAGTTCCAATTCTTTGCCACCACAAAAAGAGCTGCCATAAATATTTTTATACATGTGGTTCCTTTTCCCATTTGTATGATCTCTTTGGCATAATTGAGATCCATTTTGTGGTAGATTCAAGCAGAAATATCTAAGGAGTCTTTACAAGTAACTTGGAACCAGAAAGGAAGTCCACTGAAGTGTGCCTCTGAGGACATACTGTTTTCTAGACTGCCCCAAAAAGAGATGTGCCAGGGATAGGATGACTACATGGGATGCCTGAGATCCAAGATGAAATGAGTTGATTGAATGGATATTGGGAAGGATTATTGCAGCAAGACTTAATGTTTGTTAATATTGATGTCAATTCTTTTAAACCGTTTGGCTTTTATTTTCTGTATGTGTATACTAAGTTCTCTCAGTTTTCTTGATGTATGATTTCCCCCTCTGGGTTAATTCTGATTTTGAACATTCTTGCTATATGCTTTATTTATGGTTTTGGTTCTGATCTCTCTTTGTAACTGGAACTCTCCTGTATCAGCCATAGGATGTAAAAGTGTCCAAGGTCTCGTTAGCTTTCTGTCTGTTGACCTTTATCCTTGTGAAGTGTTTATTTCTTTTTACCTCCAGAGACCTTTACTGGATAGTATTCACAGGAATGTTTTACCAACTCTATGGTCATTGGCATACCCAAGGGTTGCCTTTCACCAAGAAGGGGTGAGGAGTGAATGTTAATGGGTCCCCTGAATTGGTTTTTGAGTTTCCATATTTTGCTGAAATACTGGGCCTGGTGTATTAAAGAGGTCCTGATTATGTCTAGGACAGAGTCCCACCCACCGCACGCTGTCATAATTTGTTGTTTGCACCCAAGTTTGACTCCTTGTGTGTTCTTGCAAGTCAAGATAGGTGCCAGTCAATCTGCACCAGACTGAGAAACTGCTTCTGTAGCTGGGATGCCTGTAGATGATCATATGATCCAGCAGTTTCCAAGGGAAAGGAATGCTGCTTTTGACATTTTTCTTTTTTATAATTTCTCCTCCCCCTTGGGAGGGGATTAATCCTTTTCTCCTACCATATTGCATCCCTTTTTCCCTTTAACTTAAATATCAAGGTTTTTCCTGCACTCCTTAGCTTCTTGCTATAAGGAGTCCCCACATGTATTTGCCTTTCTCTTGTAATAATTTCAGTTGCAATGCATGTCTCATGGACTTGTGATACTGTTTTTGATTAACACTGTACATAATATGCTGGTTATTTTCTTTTCCTCTGGTTGTGTTGATATTTTACCAGTTCATTAGCTATTTCATTGATTTGATTTTCTACCCTCTTTTTAATCCAATTAGCTAAAAGTTTATTAATTTCTTTTCAAAGAACCAGTCTTAATTTTAGATGTCATGTCTTTAGAGTATTTTTGTTTGCAATTTACCTCTTTCTCCACTATTTTTAATATCTTTGTGTTTATTTTAAGCTTGATAGTTTGTTGTATTTCTAATCTTTTCAATGAATATTCATTTCATTATTTCTCTTATTTTCTGTGTTATTAATATATGTTTGTAAGGATATATATGTGTATACATATGTACATGTATGTATGTGTATGTATATATGTATCTATATTTCCACGTTTAGGACTGCTTTATCTGCATCCTGGAAATTGTTGTATGATGTTTCTTCTTTATCATTATAATTATCCCCCTCATTTTTCTCCTTCCCATTTTTTTCAAGTAATTACTTGTTTTTTTAAATTTAATCTTTGAAATTCTCATTATTTAGGATTTCATTGTTAAGTTGCCATTTAGTTCTCTGTGTTATATTTGTGTTGTCTGAACTAGTTACTATATTTATTAAGTTATGGTCTGGGCAGAGAGGTGGAGGTAGGGAGCTGACAGCACTATTATTTTTTTTGTCTCCCCTCTTTGCTACCCAGTTTCCTCATCCAGAGCCCAGCAAAGAAGCATTGCCACCCCAGCTCTTGGACTCACGAGTCCCTTCCCTGCTGTCATGGCCACTGACAACACTGCCCAGGGCCCACCCTACTCACTGTTAGTCCGGGTATCTGAGACCTCCCTTGGAATAGAGAAGAAGCTGCAAAAGTATTTCCAGAACACCTCGAAGTCTGGAGGGGGCAAGTGCAAGGTCAGAGTAGGTCCCACTAGTGGCTCTTTCTGGATAGACTTTAATAGAAAACAAGCCAAGGATGCTGTGATAGCAAAGAAAAATCACTCTGTGGCAGTCAGTGATACATTGCATGTGAAGGTCTTCCTAGAAACAGAAGAAGTAAAAGAAGAGAAAGTCCCAGAAGAGACCAAGAGCAACATTTTGGAGATAAAACAGATTTCCTCTCGTGCTGTGGCTATCCCAAAGGAAATTCCAGTTGAGAGGCCCCCAGGTGAAATACGTGCTCTTATCCCCTCGAATTTCTTCCTTCAAAAGATATTTCTCCATGTTGAGGCCCAGCTAACCTTCAAGCTTTCCAGAGACCAGAAAGAGATCATTTTTACCCTCTGCCCAGATATCAAAATAGAGGGAGGCCACGATGGACCCGAGAGAGTGATTGGTGAGTTCGAGGATATTGAAAAAATTTATCGGTACTTAAGTGACACCATGCTGGGACATGACCGGAAAGAGGATTATTCCTACTCAGCATCAGCAAGTGAAATTGAAGAACCTATGCCAAATGAATGCAACAGTCTTGTTCTTTACTCAGACCCAAAGAGAGCAGACGAAGACTTGGACCTCTTGTCAGTCCCTGCGCATTTGTATGAGTATTTCAAATATTTCTTTGCTGAAACTCTGGACAGAATAGAAGTTGAGCATGAAGTACGTATCAAAAGTGCTTTGGTTTATCCTTCAGGCAATGTGAGCTTAGACTTCGAGACAAATAGAGTATGGGACAAAGAAGCAGCTAAAGAAGCCTTCACCAGAACCTTTCAGAGGGAAATCCAGAATATGAGCCAGAGGGATGTTTCTTACTCAGAGAACAAGCTGGTCCTTGACATGCAAAAAACCCTGAGCGATATGTTTCAAAACCTCCACATTAAAGCTGATGATAAAGACTTAGTCCTCTGGGGAGACCAAAAGGAAGTTTTGGAAGCTCAAAAATTCATTGAACAAAACTACAACAAAAAACCTGGGGCTTCTGAAAAGGCAAACACTGGAATTGAGGTTGATACTGCTCACTGGCGTATGCTGGGCCAAGAAATCCGAGAAATAGAGAAAACATACTACACTGTAATGGAATTGGTGCACAAACCCAAAACTAAGAAGACCCTCATTCTCTTTAAACCAAAAGACAAAGATTTAGACCTTTCTGCACATGCTTATGAAGATTTCAATGATATCTTTCAGATGCTCTTACCTCAAATTGTCACAGAGGTAGCGATCCTGAAACCGATTGACCTGAAGAGGAAGTGTTGGCTTGAGAAGACCTTCTTTGAAAACTTGGAGAAAAAGCACCCCCACGTGATTGTAGAGTGGAATGAACGCGAGCTGACGCTGACTGGCTTGCCCAAGTACATTGAAAAAGCAATGAAATATGTCAAGAAATACTTTAGTATTGAGAGTCCTGTTCAGCAGAAAGATGAACAAAGTCCTGTTCAGCAGAAAGACGAACAAAGTCCTGTTCAGCAGAAAGAAGAACAAAGTGCTGTTCAGCAGAAAGATGAACAAAGTCCTGTTCAGCAGAAAGAAGAACCAACTCTCTCCCTTGGAGAGAATTAGAATAGAGGACCCAAATGCCGCTTGGACAAATATGGTGATGATTTCAAGATGGCTTTACCTCCCTCCAAGAGACTGACTAGCTATGGAGTCTTAGGAAAAGAGGAGGAGGAAGAGGAGGAGGAATGTACCATCTATCTGGAAATCATTCACTATAAAGAAGTCCTCCCAAAGTCCAAGCATGAGTTTTCTGGCCATTCTATCAGAGAGGCCATTAAACAAATACCAGTGTGCCCAACCTCCTATCATATCATGAAATTGACAACCTCTTACAGAACTTCTTCATTCCAGGTCATAATTCATGTGACACTATTGTGATTCATTGTGACATGTGTGGCAGCATACAGACCCAAGATCATCCCAACCCAGGAAAACGCTATGAAGGAACAAGACAGGTGGCATACTTGTCAAATAATGAAGAAGGATGGCAGGTTTTGAATCTCCTCAGAAGAGCTTTTGACCAAAGGCTGATTTTCACAGTAGGACAGTCTCAGACATTAGGAGTCAAGGATGTGGTCACTTAGAATGATATTCACCACAAAACTGCAATTCTGTGCAGCAGAAAACTTTGGTTACCCTGATCCCGGCTATCTGCAGTGAGTCAAACTGGAACTGAAAGGCAAAAGGAATTGAGTAAGACTGTTGACTTCAAGGATGCCTGCAGAGCTGGGCTTGAAAAAGCTGTTGGAGTGGAAAGGAATCAAAGTAGTCATTAAAATACACATGTGTAGGCACCATTTAGAGAAAAATAAAAGAATTTGAGAAGAAATTAGTTTGCTTAGGGTTGAGTGGGATGAACTGCTATCTGCTAACCTGTCTAATTCCTTGGAGTTTTTGCTTTTTATTATTCAAACAGAGCCTTGTAGGAATGTAAAAGTTGTTCTAGTGACAATCCAAAGCATATCTCTCAGTGCTTTCACGTCTGTCTCCATTTTGCTGTCACCAGAGATGCTGGAGTTAAACAATTTTCCATTGTACCACCTACAAAAGGTGATGACTGAACCTGACATTCACATTATTTCTCATAAGCTATTGATGACAGAACTTGCTCCCTTCTAACTGAAATGGCAACCAGGAACATTAAAAAGATTGGAAGACATCTTGAAGAAAATTTATCTCCAAATATTTACATGAGTCCTTCCCTTCAGAAAAAACAACAACCCATCCTTGGGACTCTGGCAAATTTAATGTAAATTGCATAGTGGGAAGAGATATTTTCATCATCAGTCAAGTCCAGTGACTTCCAATAACGTTCAGGAACAAATTGAAAAGTCTCTGTTTGACATTCAAAGCCCTTTATAACCTTGCCCCTCCCTTTACTCCCCCACTATGTACTCTGTGATCTGGCGATTCTTGCCTCCTTGATGATTCCTGGAGAAGAAACTCCATCTCTCTGGATTGTGCATTTTCAGTGGATATCCACCATGCCTGGAATTCTTATCCTCTTCATTTCCACTGACTGGCATCCCTGACTTCTTTCAAGTTCCACCTCAAATCCCACCTTCTATGTGAAACCTTTCCCAAACCCCTTAATACTAGTGCTTTTCCTGTGTAGTTTATCTCCAGTTTGTCCTATATATAGCTTGTTTGTACATAGTTGTTTGCATATTGTCTTCCCCATTAGATTATGAGCTACTTGAGAGCAGAGACAGTCTTTTGCCTTCTTTTGTATCCCCAGCACTTAGTAGAGTGCCTAGAACATAGAAGGCATATAATACTTGTTGACTAACTGTCTGACTTTGGGAAGGCTCATTGACCTGGGAATCAGAGTTTCCACTTCAAGTAACCTGGCATTGGCTTGTGTGTTGCCTGGTTCTCTGCATTCTTAGCTCACATTTTGGGGTGCACCTTGTGGTAATTGCTGTGTTTGTCTAGTCTTAGTGAGATCGCATTTGTACCCAAATATTTTCTGACTTCTAACCTCCACAAAATTGTATGTTCAATTTACCATTGTTCTAAGTGCCCCCTCAAAAGTGTACTTGTAGGGCAACAGATGAAATGCCCATTCATCTCTGAATGAGTTCACCTTTTGTATTTGCTATAGAAACTAAGCAGAAATATTCATTAGGAGCTGAAATATTGGATCCTGTGGCATTGCTTGGAGGATGAAAGAGAACCTGTGATACAGAAAGGTTCCTCTCCTAGTTACAAACAGCTTATTGTTGATAATGCCACACCCTACTGCCCTAGTGCAGAAGGCTGTGTTGTAGCTCAAATGATACCTAGTTGGTTCTTCTCTAAATAATTGAATCATCTGGATCTGACTCTATGTTTATGTTTGAGAAGACATAATTTAATGACTGTGTGTGATGCTTCTAATAAAGTCGTAATTATCATCAGAAAAAAAGTTATGGTCTATATAGTATTTATTAACTATTTCTCTGTTTTCCCATTTGTTTGCAATATCCCTGTTCCCTAAATTGACATAGTCAGTTTTTGTAAAAGTTCCATGTGCTACTGTGGAAATGTGTATATTCTTCTGCAAACAAGCAATTCAATATAGGTAATACATATGTAACAATGTATAGTATACAAACAAATTCATCTATACTGTTATCTTTTTATGAGGCACAAATCAGCAATTCCCTCATGAGCCTGGAGGATTGATTGAGTCTCAAGTGTGGAGAATTTCAGAGCCAAAATTATTGGCAACCTAATCACAGGCTGAAGACTGGGAAGGTATTTAATTAAGGTGCACCCTTTGGTGTAATAAACAACTTTAAATTTTCCTGCTGATGTCTAGGATAGATAGTAGGTAAATCACAGGAATCCTTAAATTTGGATAAACCTGATACACAGGTTAACTTTATCTAATTTTCCTTCTTTTCTTACTAGTAAAATCAAGTACTGTTGGGGCACTGCCTCTTTTTGGTAAGACTTCATTTCTCTAAATATTCAATTATTGCCTATATTCCTTCCATTTGAACATTAGACAGAGGGTATTGCTTAATGCATAACCATGGCTTATCCTTGGAATAACTGATTGTAAGGTGTTCCATTCCTTTTATCAAACCAGAATCATTCCTAGACCAGGCCCACAATGCACACTAAGTTTCCTTCATTTCAGTGTATTTCCAGCATAGGGTGAAACTGACAATATCAAAGGCTGCGGAGAAGTGAAGGAGAATAAGAATTGAGGAGAAGCCATTGAATTTTTCAATTAAGAGATCATTGATCCTTTTAGAGAGAGCAGTTTTAGTGGAATGCTAAATTTGAAAACAAAAGTGTAAGGGTTTAAGGAGACAAAGAGAGGATAGAAAGCAGACACACTTATTGTAGGTAGAGGGCCTTTTCAAGAAGATTAGCTACAAAATTCAGAGGAGATATAGACAATAACTAGTAGAGATAAAAGGGTCAAGAGAGAGTTTTTTGAGGATGGGGGAAACATGGGCTTATTTTTAGTCAGGAAACAGGGAGAGATTGCAAATAAGTGATAGAATAGAGATGACAGGCCAATCTGTCAGAGGACATGGGATGGAATGCCATTGCTAGAATGGTCAGGAGTTAATCTTGTTAAGGAGTAAAGTCATGTAATCATGTGAGAAGAGTAAAGGAGGAGATAGCGGCAGAAGAAATCTGAATGATCACAGATGAGGAAGAGGGATCTCAGTTGAGAGGATGGTAGAAGGGGGTGCCTTGAGAGGTTTGAGGAGAAATGAAAAGGTTGGGAAGACCCACCATGAAGGGTGGAATAGTGATTTAATAGGAGCCATGATTGGATTGCCTAGCAGCAGAGAAGGCTGCCTTGAGGTGTAAGTTCATGTCTGAGTCAGAACAGATGTCTGATTTTTTTCCACCTTCATTAAGTAGCATATGTGGAGGAGGTAAGGCAATCCTTTGTGTGAGTATTCCAAGGCTGAGACTTGGGTAGCACATAATCAGCAATATAGGAGGTCTAGGGATTCAAGAGCGGTAGATAGTATAGAATTGAACTATTTCAACAAGTGATCTAGATTGAGGGGGGTGAGGAGAAGAAAGTGACTAGTTTAGCAGTGGTGGCCTAGAAGAGAATTGAGGGGTTAAGGGACTGGAGATAGTGGTGTGGATAAAGAGAAACTCTGTAAGCAAAGGTAGAGGAAGAGGTGAAAAGCCAATAGGTAATGGTTGTGATGAGGTTTATGGGGTGAAGGGGACCCCAAGATACCGACAGTCCGGGTCGTGCTTGAATGAATTCGACTCAAGCCATAAAGCCAAAGAAAACAAAGTTTATTAAGGATTCGCCTAATTGGGTTGCCTCTTAAGGAGCCTAAGCATTTGTGACGCTTGTATTCACAAGCGGGCCAGATAGAATCCCAGCTGGACAGAGTCTGAGCTGGATTGAATCTGAGTACCTTCATGGAGGCAAAGTGGGACTTAAATACAGAAAAGAGTATAGGAGGGATGGGGGG
>JAQQSK010014711.1:0-11023 GCA_028658325.1 Potorous gilbertii | reverse complement strand
GATAATGTGAAATATCTCATTGGAAAAACAACTGACCTGGAAAATAGATCCAGGAGAGACAATTTAAAAATTATAGGACTACCTGGAAGCCATGATCAAAAAAAGAGCCTAGACATCATCCTTCATGTAATTATCAAGGAAAACTGCCCTGATATTCTAGAACCAGAGGGCAAAAAAAGTGTTCAAGGAATCCACTGATCACTGCCTGAAAGAGATCCAAAAAGAGAAACTCCTAGGAACATTGTGGCCAAATTCCAGAGTTCCCAGATCAAGGAGAAAATATTGCAAGCAGCTAGAAAGAAACAATTCCAGTATTGTGGAAGATACTTCCCATATCAATGCACGTAGACCCCCTTCTCTACAACTTATAGTCTTACAGACCCTTGAGGTCACGTATAGTTAAATCATTTGTCCAATGATTTGTCCAAATTCACATAGAGTAGGTGCCAGAAATGGGACTTTATCGTGGGCTTCAAGTCTCCGATGTCCTGCCTCTAGCTTCTCATTAATATTATCTTTAGCCTAGTTTTCCTCCCCTTACATGTCACTTTCCCCCAGCCCTTGGGGAAGAGGGTGAGCTGTGGCTACAGCAGGAAAGATTCAGGATAGAATGCCATCATATAACCTCATAGGTGGAAAGGACTTCAAAGACCATTAAGACCAACTTGTATTTGCATAAATGTCATGTAATTTCCAAGAGAGTTTATGTAACCTTTCCTTGAAGACCTTCAATGATAATGATACCATCAGGTCTGGAGGCAAATGAAGAACTTCCTATTACTGAGTTTTACTTCAAAATGAGGCATATGCTTGAGAGAGACCAACACAGATACACTCAACCACCACCGCCACCACCATTTTATTAAACAAGTACTTTACAAACAATATAATGAAACGAATGAAACTTCCCCTCAAGGTGTTTGCATTCTGCTGGGTGTTTGGGGGATATAACCTATGTATACTCAGAAACACATGCGCATTTATGTAATAGTGCACTGATAGGCATACCTGTATGTTAAATGCTTGTATATAACACTAACATTCTCTTACATGCTGTCACTCATACATTTACAATAGCATGCATAAACACAGATACAATGCAAATATTTCCCATTATAGGAAATGTCTTAGTACAATCTTTGTGTCCATCTTATGGAAATATAGAGAAAATTACTATACTCATTTGAGAGAGAAATTTGATGACCTTTAATATTCCTTCTACCTCCCAGAATCTATATTTCTATTTTTCATAATTTTAACAATCAAAATGAAAAAAAAAGATGACATTTCCATCTAATAATTAATCTTTTCCCTTGATTCTGCAGACCTTTAGCAACTCTTCATATCAGCCAACCATAGAATAAGCCATTTTCTGGATCTCACCATCATGGTAATATTTCTATCCTCCTCCAGTCCTTTCCTTACCTAAACCACCACAATCTGAGAACATCAATGGAATAGTTGTATTTACCTGGTTAAAGATTCAGGTAATCAGGAAACATAGGCAAATTTTAAAGAAAAGCAAGTAGGAGACTTGGTAGGGTTTCAATTGTAGCCAAGAGAAGCTAAATAAAAACTTCTTTCATATTCTTTGTTCTCTATTGGGTTCAGAACTTGAAAGTTCCTTATTTCCTCCTGTCTTCATTGCTTTGTGAACGCCATCAGCTATCAAGTCAATACAATTAATTCAATGCAATACAAACTGACAAGCGTTTATTGTCAACTATGTGTCAGACACTAGACATGCAAACACAAATATTAAACCGGTTTTTCTATTGTTCTGAAAAATAGAAATATTTTTCAAAATGCAAAAATATGAAATGCAATTACACTAAAGGATTCAAAATAGATGAGCACTACAGGGAGAGAAGGTATGTTTTCATTTATTATTTCTTGAGCTGCAGAGTCCAGACACTTTTTAAAAGTCATATTTGAGGGATTGCAAATATTAGTAAGTGGTCTTTCTTTGATTTGTTTTCCAAGTAGTCATTTTTATGTCAAATATTTTATGTTTTCTTCTAATTTTTTCAATATTTTCCTTTTTTGTAATATTTTTTGCTATTTCATGGATTCATTCATTTCTACTTGGTTTATTCCAATTTTCAGGGATATAATTTCTTGCATAAGATTCACCACTTTTGCTTCTAAGTTATTTATTCTCCTTCCAAATACTTCCTTAAGAATTTTTAATTCCCTCTCCTCAGATTGTGAATCATCTTGAGCTAAGATGAGCTGCTTTGTAATATATCCTTCCTGTCTGATTTCAAATGGAACCTCCCTCCTATACCCTAGGTTCTCAATTTCTTGGGATCCCATAGTATGGGTCATCCAGTCCTTCTCTATTTCAATCAGTGCAAGGTCTCATCATTCCGCTTCTTGGTCTCAGGGTATCTCTAGCTCAAACTTTCCCTCATTCTCTCCTATTTCAGAGAAAGTTTCCATAGTCTATACTGTCAAAGGAAACTGTCACTCCCAGTCCCACGTACCTTTTCAATTTAATATAATCATTTTTGTCCATTTTGCATTTCATGTTTTCCATCTTTTGTGTGGTTATAAATTCTCAGAAAGACCCATCTTCCTGAGTTCAGATCTGATGCCAGACACTTAATAGCTGTGTGATCATAGGCAAATTGCTTAACTCTGTTTTGCCTAAGTTTCCTCATTTGTAAAAAAAAAATGTGCTCAAGAAAGAAATGGTGAACCATTGCTATATCTTTGCCAAGAAAACCTCAAATGGGGACACAGAGTCAGACAAGTGAAATGACTGAACAACAACTCAGGAGATGCCTATTCCATAATGAATTATTCTCTGTCTCTCTCTCCCTCTTTCTCTCTCTCTCTCTCTCTCTCTCTCTCTCTCTCTCTCTCTCTCTTTCTCTTTCTCACACACACACACACACACACACACACACAGTTACCTATAAGTATAACAGTACACTTGCATAACTAGTTGCACACGTTTAAACATGTGAAAATAAGCACAGTACAATAACACATAGAGACATATATGTACAATCTTTCATTGATTTCCTTCCAGTCTCCTTCAAACTTGCCCAGACATAAACACTCATGGTTACACAATTGATATGAGTCAATATGTGCCTCCTTCTAGGACCCCAATATGCTAAAAATGATTTAGGGAAACATTGAGACATTCCAATATTTCTTTCCCTTCTTCATGCTTCTCCATGGTTGTTTCCATAAACAAACAATCCTGCTCCCCTAATCTTCCAATCTCCAATCTCCAATGCACTAGTCTGTAGACCTCCAATCCTCCATATGTATTCCCAGGACCTACATACTCCAATGAACTAATTTACCTAATCCCCCTTTCCTCTGTTTACCGGTTGCCCCTCATTTATTGCTCCTTTCCCAAACTTATCACCTCACAAACTCCCTATACCATCAGTCACTACCCTAGCCCCTTACTGAACCGTTATTCTGGGACCCTCTTAATTAATGTCTCATGATTCATTGGTATGCTCTCTTTTCCTTCTTCTATCAATGCTACAATCCCTTTCCCCTTCATTTGCCCTAGAACTTCCCTTCCTCAGTACAGTTGGCAGAATCTCCTATCTCTGTCAGATATCTTAATCTCTACTTAGATCAGAAGCCCTCTACTGGAATCTTACCTCTACCTTTTTATATGTTGTGTGACCTTGGCTATATCTCTGACCTCTCTGGTCCTCAATCTTTTCATCTATTAAGTGAAGGATTTGTATTATAGGATCTATAAGGTCCTTTTAAAGTGAAAATCCTATGACCCTGTATTCCCTATATGCTCTATGTCCTCTTCTTCATAGAAATCTGCTCTCTCTGTGACACTATCTTTACTACCAAATCACATACCTATTTTGCCTTAATCTTCTATCTTTTTTTGCTCTTCCTTATTCTTCGTTCATTAATTTGGTTTTTAGCAATTTGAAATGTATTTACTTAAAAACACGAGTAAGGGAAATAGTTATTTGCAAGTTTTGGATGCAAAAGTGTTTAACAGTATCAAACTGATGTGTTTGATTATAGTAGTTCAAAAAAAAAGAAAGGTAGATACACTGGCTTCCAGCATTATAGGGAACACTAGATAAGTTAAGATAGTTATCTTTGAACAAGCAGTGTAAACTTTCATTTTAAGGCAGCTGCTTCTAATGTTCAGAGGCAACAAAGCTCCAAGGTCCCTAGTTCCCAGGACTAGCTTTAAGGATGCAGTCAAATTATTGTAAACCTTAAACTAGTAAGGGAGACAGGGTATACCTATATATTGTCTTTCTTAATGTAATTCAAGACAACAATAACTTTCTTGGACTCTGCATTGTTGTTACCTATTCTGAGTCAAACTGTTTGCTCATATCGATCTTGCAGTCAATTAAAATTTAGGCAATTGTACAATCAATCTTCTTTCACTTTGAACTTGTGAAGTTGGTTCTTTTGAAACAAAGGAAAAAAATTCACATTTATTCTAATTAAAAGTGATCATGTTAAATTCAGCACAAGGGAGTAATCTGTCCAGATATTTAAATCTTGATACATTTAGTATTTTAGCTAATGTTCCCAATTTTATGTCACTGTCAGATATTATGAATATATTCAAATGTTCCTAAGCTACTAATAAAATTTACTAATAATAATTTTACCCCAAATTACTAATAAAAATGTTGAAGCAAGGCAGGGTCAAGCACAGATCTATGGAGATTCCCTTTCAAATTGCTGCTTAACCAGTGACCACTTCTTAGGATTTTGCCATTCAATTGAGACCTATTTCTAAGAAATATGGTGAATTTATTCAAATTCATAAGAATAAGAACCACTCCTCATTTGATAATCAAAGCATATGAACAGACAAATTTCACAGGAAGAAATGCAAACTATCAAGAGTCATATAAAAAAGTTTTAAATCACTAGAAATTGGAGAGATAGAAATTAAAATAATTCTAAATTTTACCTTATACTCCCCAGATTGGAAAAGTTAGCAAAAAGTAGAATGACAAATGCTAGAGGAACAGTGGGAAAACAGGTATTTTGATGCACTATTGATGAAGCGATGAGCCACAGTTTCTGAAGAATAGTGGTGAAACAGACTACTGGACGCAGAATACATAGATTGAGACAAAATTCATTTGGACATGGCCAATATGGGACTAGGTTTTCGTTTTGTTTTGTTTTTTGCTTCCTTGCCAGGAAAACAGAGTGAGAAGGAAAAGGGATAGATATTCATTAAAAAAAAAGATGAAAAGTTCCTTTTGGTGGTCTTTAGTTTTTCTTTTTAGTTCAAACTCATTCTGAATTTTACTATATTTTGTACTATTTTTTCAGAACCATGTATGCTTTTGTATTTATTTTGCCTTATCTGTCCTTACTTATATTGTCTGTAGATGGTCTTTGTTTCATTCAAGTTTGCTGGTAGGTTCCCTGTGTATCCAAACTAATTCTTTCTTTAAACCAATTTTTTCCCTTTATTAGAGTTAGGTAGTTGGTCTAGCATAAACTTGTTTCTTTCAAGTCTCAGTTAAAATCTCATATCCTATGTAAGTTTTTCCTGTTCTCCCTTAATGCCAATACTTTCTCTGGATTATCTCCAGTTTATGTTTGTTCACAGTAGTTTTCATGTTGTCCTCATTCATACTATTTATTGGGAGACCCTTGAAAGGCAGAAAAAGTCTTTTGCCTTTCTTTGAATTCCTAGAATTTGACACGGCATCTAGTACATAGTAGGTACCTAATAGATATTTGTTGACTATCAATTTAGAATAAAAATACTTTTCATCATGCCCTGGTGAATTAGGGAGTTATACATTCATAATCACTACCTTTTGGAACTCTTTTGATCTATTTTTTTATAATGTCCCTCTTGTTGCTTCTGGACTGACACAGTGTCTAATTACTAGGTTAAGAAGACTATGACAATATGGATGGAGAATGGATGGAGAATAATAATGATAGATTCTCTATGTATGTATGTATGTATACATATATATCACTTTAAGGTTTCCAAACATTTTTAAATATGTTAATTCATCAGATTCTCACAACAGTTCTGTGAGGTGGGTGCTATTAGGTCTCCTTCAAAGGTAAGGAAACTGAACCAGAAAGAGGTTAATTGATTTGCTCCAGGTCACACAACCAGGAAGTGTCTGAAATAGGATTTGAACTCAGGTTTTCTTAAAACCAAATTCCATTCTCTATTCACTGCACTACCCAGTGGCCTCACTAGAGTTAGACTAGTGGCCAGAAGATCTAGGGTTGAATCAGATACTTAGTAGATATATAACCCTGTCAAGATAGTCTCTAAAATAACGTCTCCGAAATTCAGTGTCCTCATCTCTAAAATGAGTGGGTTGGATTCTATGAAGTCTTTGTCTCTTCCAGCTCCTCCTGTGGTCCAGTTATGAACCAAAAATGCCATAGAGATGAATGGAAATGAAATTTTCATACATAAATGGGAATACCAAATGCTTCTTTTATTTTTAAGCTACTACTTTATTTGTGGAACTGAATTTCATTTTTTGTCATTTGCAGTGACAGAATTAGCAGGGAACCCCAAGGCAGAGACTCTTGAATGTCTTGATGAACAAACTCTTACCTGGAAAGTGTCTAGAGCTCTATTTTAGCAGCTGGGCAGTTATTCTCTGAAACTAAAAACCAAGTGATTGTAGCTTCACATTGCACTAGAATAAATTTGGCTTCAGATATGTAATGTTTTGTCTGAGCTATCTTTCACTTCAGCATGACTGCTGAGTGATCCCCAAATCACCTCCCTGGAAAACACATTTGTAAATGGTAGGGAAGAGACAGGCTATCCTAATCACTGCTCATCATTTCAACAAGCCACAAGTTCACAAAACACACTGCTCAAGCACAAATAGGGTCTCACTGTCTGTCCCTTGGTTACAAGCAATTTTGACCCTTTCTTTGAGAAAGAATCATCTTTCCTGATATCCTGGTTATTTTTTCCTATCTCTATTCTGCTCATTTTTGGTGCTAGGATTAGCCTCTTGAATTTTATGGAGATAGGAATCAATATAGGTTTCTTTCTCCTTTTTATGGAAAATATCACAAACGGAATTTTCTTTTACTTTTAAGAATTCCCCACCCCCCCATCTTCTCAGTTTCCCTTGCAATAGTCAGGTGTCACTGTGTCTCCTTTGGAGAAAATAGGAGGAGAATTTTCTCACGAATTTGCTTGGTCTTCACACCATAGACAATGGGATTGAGAGCTGGAGGAATGACAACATAAAAGTTGGCAAATAGGATAAGGACATGACGTGGGACATTGTGTCCAAAGCGATGTACAAGGATGGAGAAGAAGAGTGGAGTATAGAACATGAGGATGACACAGATGTGAGACCCACAGGTTCCAAGAGCCTTCTGGCGAGCACCATGAGAAGGAAGGTGGAAGACTGCACTAAGTATAATGGTGTAAGAGACAACAATAAGCACAATATCAGAGAGTACAATCATGAGGGGTACAGCAAAGCCATACCAGATGTTAATGGAGATGTCAGCACAGGAGAGTCGGGCCACACCTATGTGTTCACAATATGTATGGGGGATGACAAGTGTCCTACAGAAGGGCAGTCGCTTTACCAAGAAGACATCTGGCAAGATGACACAGAAGCTCCTGATGATGATTCCCACCATAATCTTGACGATGACCTGGTGGGTCAGGATGGTGGCATATCTCAGTGGGGAGCATATGGCCACATAGCGGTCATATGCCATGGCCATGAGTGTGGCAGAATCCATAGCACAGCTGAAATGGAGGAAGAACATCTGGGTGAGGCAGCCTGAGAAGGTGATTTTCTTGTCACCAAACCAGAGGTTACTGAGCAGTTTGGGCACCGTGGTAGATGACAGAATCAGGTCTGTTTGAGCCAGCATAGAGAGGAAAAGGAACATGGGCTCATGCAGGCTGTTGTCCATGGCAATGAGGTACAGCAGGAGACAGTTACCTGCAATGGCCAGAAGGTAGATAGCACAGAAAGGAATCGCGATCCAGATGTGGAACTTCTCAAGCCCTGGGATCCCCACTAGGGTAAAGGAGCTGGGGTTGTAGCTGCTTAGGTTAAATGTGGTCATCAGGAATCCTGAAGATGTGATTCTTGGGCCCTGAAGAGAAGGCAAAAGCCAGAATTAACTGTTAGAGGGGATGGTGGCTCTGAGGAATGTGCCAATGTGAAATTTCTGTGTTCTTTGAGGCCTCTTCCTCAGTGCAAAGAATTCTGCAAGGTGTGGTACACTGAAGAATTAATAACTCAGCATTAACCTGGGGATTTTGTCGGAGGAGTAGAATAGACAGAGGCATTTTTTGTCCCAGCAGGACTAAAGTATGCTAAATTAAATAAGAGGAGTCATTGCTATACAATACAAAAATGTAGATGAATGCATATATATTTTATATGTAATATATATAAAATTATATTCACAGATGTATATACATATATACATGTTCTTATATAATATAGCACGAAGTGCTATTCGTACAATATACATATCTAAATCTGTATAATATTTATGTGTGTATATAAGTAAAATGCATATAAAAAGTGCTATCCACATATAAGTATATATATATTATATATACCTATAGGTATATATGTGTAGATAATGTGGCATTCATGCACTTTATAGATAACATATTCCTTTCTGTACAGCAACTCTGTGAAGTAGGTAGTACAGAGTGTTATAATTCCACTTTATAAATGAGGGCCTTGGATTCTGAGAGATAAAGTAATTGAGTCATTGTGAAAAAATTAAGAAATTTGATAACCCAGGTCTTGTGATCCGACCAATGCTCTTTGCCTAAAATGGTAGACAATTAGACACCTCATCCTTTGTAATGACTAAATAGTGTTTTTTTTTTGTCTTTTACTCAGGAACGTGAGGGTCTTCCCCTCCCAATTTGATTTTTTTTTTTTTGGATTAAAGGGACCATCCCTTGAGTAACTAATCAAAGAAGCCTATTCATTGAATGGGTATATCTCACTCAAAGTGATAATGTGTTAAGACCTTAGCCTGAAACAGCTAAGGTGTCATATTGCATCCTGGGCCATCTCCAGTCATCCTGATAAATACCAGGCCACTGGACCCAGATGACTCAGGAGAAGAAAGTGAGGTTAGTGACCTTGCACAGCCCTTCCTCGCTCAAATCAAAGTCAACTGCAAGTCATGTCATCATCTTCATGTCATAGTCCTCTTTGAGAAGAAGGACAAAAACAACAACAAACCTAGGGTGATCCTTGAACTTAGAATAAGGTGCAAGTTCTTCAAATGGGGTAGACTACTTCATAGATGTGAAAAAGGAGCCAAAAAATTATACAGAATGAATGTAGTTAATAGAGGTTTACAGTTAATTTCTATTTAACTGGATTGGGTGAAGTTCCTTCCTCCCACAATGGAGTCTATGCTTAAAGGGCCAGAGAAGAAGAAAAAACATCAAAGTTGATTGGATTGATTCATTCAGACATTATCTTTCTTGAAAGGTTAAACTGACTTTATAATACCAGGGTCCTAACCCTCCATAACCTGGAGCTAATTTTGTATATTATCTCATTCTCCCATATAGCAATATGAGGGCCCCCTTCTGCATCCATATTATATACTCAAACTGAGGTGCACTACTTACTCTCTTTCCCCCACACACACTGAAAGGATCATAAATCTAGAGGTAGTAGGTACCTCAGAAACCAACTCTCCTCACTTTACAGATGGAGAAAGTGAGATTCCAGGAATCAATCGGTTTGGCCAATGTGGCTTAGATAATAAGCATTGGAGATAGGATTTTAACCCAGAGCTTCTTAGGTCCAGGAACTCCAGATTCCACTGTATAAGAGCACCATTCTTATAGCGTTTCAGCTTTGCTTTTGATTTTAATTCTGAGTGGAACATTCTCTATCCCTGCTTCATCCTTTAAAGTTGAACCTAAATGATAACCTCTCCAGGAATCTGTCTCTTGTCCTGAGATGATGTGAGCCTTAACTGAGGAAATGTATATAAAGCACAATGTAAACCTTAAAGTGCTCTATAGCTGCCAATCATGGTGATTACAATTTCAGACATTACTATCCTTCATTTCCTTAGCCTTCTATTATAAACTACTGCTGAGCTCAATGTTACCTAGAACAATCCGAGGATATGCAGCAAATGTTGTATAACTGAATTCCCTGTGGAAAAACATGCCTACACTCCCACATTTCAGTTTATCTGCATTATGAACACTTTGTTAAGTACAATCAGTGAGCCAATACCTTAAACTCTGCTTTGTGCTGACTTCTGAAGTGTGAATAGTCACACTGAAAATTTCAGTGTTAGTAGGTAGTTAGAGCTGGCTTCAGCACACTTCTGCTCTGCTTTTCCTTATCTAGTTTCAAAATTTACTGAATGTTGTTTAAATGAAAAGAATGGTTGAGGTTTATTATGTCTTGAATACTACAACCAAAGGCATAAGTGAATGCTTCTCTGGATAGAAAATTAATGATCCCTTACATCAAGCGCTGAACTTAGTTTTATTTAAATGTTTTTCTAAGTGATGAAGAGAGAGTTCAGTGAAAACTTCACATTGGCAGATGGTATTAATGCCTTTTAGCCAGTTTGCTGGGAGGCATCTCACAGACTTTGAAATCATCATATGAACTACTGACATTAGCCCAATGCTCTCTGTAGACAGTACATCCAAGAAAAGTATGAGTGGTCTAGAAAGAAAATTGAGAGGAAAACACAGACTTTTTAGTTTCTGAGGGGCACATAACCAATTCAAAAGAATTTGAACTCATTTTCTTTCTCTCTGAGAGCTCATATCTTTCACTTACTGCTGAATTATGCAGTAAGAAAAATGAAGGGACATATTAAAAGCCACAAATGTGCATGTGTAAGAAATGATAAAGCGGGGCGGAGCCAAGATGGAGGAGTAGAAAGACTCACCTATGTTAGGTCCGAACCCACAGCCCATAGATTTCCTGTAAAAAGAACTCCTGACAAAGTCTGGAACAGTGGAAGCCGCGCAGCAACACAGTGAAGGAGATTTCCACTG
>JAQQSK010014710.1:0-11024 GCA_028658325.1 Potorous gilbertii | reverse complement strand
AGACATGCATGTGTATATGCATACACATACATCTACATCTATCATCTATCTCTATCAGTCTAACATCTACCCATCTCTATCCATTCATCTCTATCTGGCCATCCACCTATCTGTCCACCTCTATCTCATCTCCCTTTCATGCTATCTTTCTCTCTCCCTCTGTCTGTCCATCCACCTATCTAGCTACATCTGTCTGTCTATCTATCTATCTATCTATCTATCCATCCATCCATCCATCTATCTATATATTTATCTACCTATCTATCTAGGACTTGGACAAAATTGCTAAGTTTGACTTTTACAGCATCCCTCTGCTTTTCTCTCTCTTCTCCTCTGCCTGGACTTTCAATTACACCTTCCACACACACACCCACACCTACACCTTAGACTGCCTCACTTCTCCCCAGCTTGGTTCCCGCCCCCTTCCTAGATCTGCCTTCTCTGGAAGTATTCTATCACATCACAGATTTGGATATAGAAGAAATCACAACTGTCATCTAGATTTACCCCATCATTTTACAAATGAACAGACAATCCCAGAGAAAATGTGACTTGCTTGGTGTCACAAATGCAATAAGCAAAGGATCTGGAATTCAAACTTTGGTCTTCAGCCTCCAAATGCTCCCAAACTACTTCTACTTTTCCCTTGTAGCTTCAAGAACAGTAACTACAGAATGAAAGGGTCAAGACTTGAGTTCAAATCCTGACTCTTCTATTTGTGCTACCTGAGCAAGTAAGTCACTTAACTTTCTGAAGCCTCATTTTCACTGTCTGTCAAATTAAGAGGTTGGCCTATATGATGGACTGGTTAGGTCCTTTCCATTTCTAAATCTATGACCCTATTATCCTTTCCTGGAATAGTAACAGCAATAAAACAGGATCTGACTAAACTGATTCATACTAAAGCAGAATGACTCAGAGCCTTAATCTAGCCAAAGGTATTTGCATTTTAAAAGAGGACCTTTTTAACCAAAAATAAATTCCTAATTTGTGGACTTTTCAGGCATTTGAAGAGAGTGAAATGAGGACTTTCAGCTAGTGGGGGGTTCTTTCTGCCAAGACCTTAAATCATGCCACACAGGGCAATTACCTACTCTGTCTCTGCATAAAGCCAAGCAGTATATGAATTCAATCAGAATAATACAAGCCCTGGGGATATCACTTAAGAAAACATTTCTAATTATTTCAGAACTTTTGTACTATATAGGCACACTGCAAAGATATGAACAACAAGAAAGCGAGGACTTGAGATTCTTTGTGAAAAGGTTACATGCTATAGAACACTCCACATTCTGGAAAATTTTGAAAGGTATTAGTGGTGCACACTGGATTTTCGAAAATGAATTTACTCTTTGTCAGAGAAACAAGTATCTGGGAACTGCTTAGTTTAGCTCTGTCTATCCAGTAGAGTATTACAAAAGAAATAATAGCTGGCTAGCACTTACATAGCTATGATTTACAAAGCTGTTTATGTGGCTTGCTTCATTTGATCCTCACGCTAACCCTGTAAGTTTATCCCCATTTTACAGATGAGGAAACTGAGGTTGAGAAGCTAAATGACTTGAACAATCATATAGTCAATAAGTATGTACGGCAGGATTCAAACTCAGGTTTTCCTCATTCCAATTCTATCCATTTAGTTGCTGTCTAAGTGCTATCCTTTTGCAAAACTGTTAAGTAAATGAAGATTATTTTCAATAATATGCCTTCTCTTCTTCTATTTCCTAGGCACCCAACCCCATAAACTCATCTATTTTGTTGCCTTCCTCGTTCAATGCCTTCATGTTACCTACCCTTCACCATCCAAGGTTCTGTCGATGCCCAATTAAAATTATCTTTTCTATATCTCAGCCTCAAGGTATTAGTCAAATAATCCGACAAATTAACTTGAGCAAATAAAAGAGATATAAGGCTACAGGGCTTTGACCAACTGTATTTTAATGGTGGTCTCCAGGGTATGCTTTCATCTTCGGCCAAACTAATTAGTGATACTAATAATAGGAATTTCAGAAAACCAGTAACCCATCAGGGTAATGGAAGGAATTTAAGGTAAGAAAGACCATTTTCAGGCTTCTCTAATGTCTTCTCAATTGGTGATGCCTCCATTCCACTCCTGTTAATGATTGATTCTTTCATCTAATTCTTTTATTTTCCATAATCACTAATTCTTTGAGAACTCTAAACAGAAAGTTTCATGAAGACAGGGACCCTTCTCATCTAAACTTTGAATCATCCCCAGTACCCAGAACCACACCTTTCAAACTTTTGGTACATAGTCAATGTTTGGTAGTGAACTGAACTGCAAATAGAAAGAAAAAAGAGAGACTATAATGTGTAAGAGTGTGAAGTCTCTAAATTGAATTCACATAGTCTCAATCTTCCAAGTAGAACCATAAAACTTGAATTTGGGACTCAGATTTCTTCTGGGAGAATTTGTCATTGAGTGCCTGGTGCTACTAAGGTCATAAGCACAAATACTGAAGGCTATAAACTCCAGTCAGAAGCAAAGAATACAGGAGAGTACAGACCCTTGAGCAACATCTAATGAGATATATTTGGGGGGGGGGGATGGAGTAGTCTATGTTAGCAGTATTGAAGAATATATACAGGAGGGCAAAGTGAGATGGGGCTGAAAAGGTTAAGTTAGAAACAGAATGCAGAGGGTTCTGAAGGGTCAGTCAGGTAAGGAATTCAGATTTCATTCAGGAGTTATAGAAAGTTGTAGAAAGGCTTAGAACAGGAGAGTGACTTGATCAGATCTACAGTCACAGAAAGCAAAGCCCCCAAAAGGTCTGGCTGTAAGTTACACAGTAGTAATTAGAGCCAGTGTTCTTTCCACTTGATGGAAAAGCATAACTGACCTCTCTTTGCTGTCTTTTTTTTCCTCCAAAGCTACACCTACCTTGAAGAGTAAAAACGTGAAATAAATGGCCAAAGTCTAGGGCAGGATTGTTGGCCAGGGTGCTGAAGTAAGAAAGGATTAGGATCATGGTTGACTTAATGTTGTTGTTCCCCCCTCCTCCTCCTTTACTATGACTTTAAGATAGATACCCTCTCCCAGAGGTTAGAAATGAGTGGCAGATTTAGAGTTGCCACAACTCTTAGAGGTCATGCAGTCCAAACCCTCATTTTAGAGAGGACTGAAGCCCAGAGAAGTAGAGTGCTTTCCCTAAAGACACCCAGTAACTGGTAGAGACTGGATTTGAACCAGGTTCTCTGACTCAAAATCCAGCTCTCTTCCCACTGTACCAAGCTGTCTGTCTGTGTCTGTCTGTTCGTTCCTCCCTCTTTCCTTCTCCTACTGACCTTATTCATTTTGATGGTTGGTTGTTCTTCTTTCTCAAAGAGAACCTCAGAGGATCTGAGTGTATCCAGTTGTGGCTGATCAGACCAGTACAAGCTCAGAATGTTCTACACAGGTTGGGCACAAATAGTCCACGTGAACATTTGGGACAGATTCTCTAAATTTATACATCTCATTTTTGTTTTGTTTTGTTTTGTTTGAGCGATTTCAGTTCTTCTTTGCTCTATGAGGGAAGCATCTTCTCTGATGTGGGCACACCCACATTTTGATAGAATACTATAGGATCTCAAATTCTTTTGGGGGAGGTGAGAAAGGAGATAAAGTATACTGTGTTTACTCTTGAGAAAAAGTTCATGGGGGAGTTTGGGAAATCTGGTGTCATAAAATTAAATACACATTACATATATTATGTATAAAATATTCACACATAAAATTTAATGTAATTTACAATGTAATGCAAATAGAATAAATTTGTATTAAGTAACATATATAAATATTATATACACACATATTAATTACTGTGTTGGCCGATACCGATGGAACTTACAAAACAAAAACAAAACTAAAACTAAAAGATCAATATCAGTGGCATCCTCAGAAGCATTTTCACTGTTGCTAATTAATGAGTCAGATTCTAATCTCTTTTTGGGGGCCTTAACTTCCTTAACTACAGCATGAAAGGGTGAGTTCCAGCTGCAAAATTTTAGGATTCTATAATTTTGTTTAAGAAGAAAAAGAAAAAGAAAAATATAGGAAACCAGAGAGAAATCAATAATAAATTGGATGAATGTTATAAAACTAATGCTATTGGGTAACAACACAAATATTGATGAAAAGCATTTTTGAGGGGTCTTTCTTACCCCTAGCTTTATTTACTATTTTAATCTTGTGCTCAAGGGAATATTCTGTTTTTCTTTTCTTACAATTCACATTTCTTTCACTGAAAATGTGCATCCTTATATCAGGACCACGTGCTGTTCCTTGACACAAGGGGTGTGTGGCAAACAGTTGAATCACTTCTGGTTAACTGCAGAATTGCAGCCATAGCAATTCAAGCAGAGAACCCCCTCGCTGCCAATTTTTGTTCTAATCCAAATGCCCACCACCCACTTTGGAGATGTGGTGCCAGCTCAGTTTCCTCCCCTTGCCAGATAATTGGCTTCCCTTCTGTTCAACTTTGTGACCTCCAGCTTTAGAGAAAACTTCTGGCTCTGGGAAATTGGCCCAGGGAGATCTTGGCCCCATTCACTCTGGTGAATGGCAAAGAGTAACACTTTATTTGACACTTTAAAAGAAGCCATTTAATTCCTACTGATATTTCCTGTCATATTTGAAAAGAAAAACAAAATGAGCAACCAAGAGAGAGTCTGGCTGAAGGAGAAGCTGGCCAAGAGCGTTTGAGTCTGAAATGGCCTGGCCTGGCATGTCCTTCTTGGTAAGCTTAAAGTCTGTTTCCCTGATCATTTCCCTGCCTTTCCCACAAAGATTTTGCAGCCGCTTCTATAAGGGCCCTCCTGGAAATAGGCAAAAAGGACAGAAGGGTTTCGGTGGCTAATTTCAGATATCTGGCCTGAGCCCCTGGCTATTCTCCTAAGGGATTTCCCTCGGAAATCACCCAACACTTAGGGGGCATTTCAATAAGGAAGTAGCTGGAAAAGTGTGGGGGATGGGAGCTGAGTTCTGGAACTAGTGGAAACCACGAGAGACTCAGTGACCCCCTACTTGCCCCTTGCCTGTCACCCTTTTCTCTCGGTGTCATATGGTCTTTCCCCATATGCATACAAATGTAGATATAATGATGAATGAATTCATTTAGGGACGTCTTGGACTCTGTCCCCAAGCCACAACAGCTGTTCCAGGCACCTGGCCAGCGGTGGGGATGGAGGCTAGAGGTAAAGCGGCGCGGCCTCGGGGAGCCTCGGAGCCCCCAATTCCTCCCTAACGAACCTGATGCTCCTTGACAGTCCCTCTCCCCGAGGCGCACACCCTCGGGTCTGGCGGCATGGGGTGACTCTACCCAGGAAAGGGGGACTCTAGGGAGCCCCCTGAGTCAGAGGCGCGCGTTAGATCCCGGACCCCCTCCGTCGGGGGAAGCAGCCGCGGAGGACGTGCGCACCCCCCACACTCCCACACCGCCCCGGCAGGCTCAGGCACAGGCACAGGCACAGGCACAGGCACAGGCACAGGCACAGGCACAGGCTCAGGCACAGGCACAGGCACAGGCACAGGCACAGGCACAGGCACAGGCTCAGGCACAGGCACAGGCACAGGCACAGGCTCAGGCACAGGCACAAGCACAGGCTCAGGCACAGGCACAAGCACAGGCACAGGCACAAGCACAAGCACAGGCTCAGGCACAGGCACCCGCACCCGCACCCGCACCCGCACCCGCACCCGCACCCGCACCCGCACCCGCACCCGCGCGCACTCCCGGGCGCCCCGCGCCCCGCACTCACCCGCTGCTGCGGCTGCCGGCTGCTGACAGCCGCGGCGGCCGCCGACGCCGCGCTGTGCCGGAGCTCGGCAGCCCCGCCGGGTCGGAGCAGGCTGCGCGTGAACCTGCGGGTCCGCTCCCCGGCCATGGAGCCCCTCGGAGCGTCCGCGCTCGGCACCGCTGGAGCGCGCAGCTGGAGAGGAGGCGGTGGCGCCTCCCGCCCGGCCGAGCCTCTCGACCCACCCGCCTCTCAGGAAGCGGAACTCGGAGCGCTCCCCCCCTTCTCCCTCGCTCCACTATCTAGAGGCGGTTTTCTCTCTCTCCCTCTAGCTCCCCCACCCCACCCCACCTCCTCTGGCTGCAGCCGCCGCCGCCCCCGCTCCTGCAGCTTCTGCGCCACTTTCCGAACTCGCGTGGTTCTTCTTGTCATCCCGTCCCACTCTCTGGGCTTCCTCTACGTCGCCTCCGAGGTGGCCCCTGTGGCGCAGCGCTTCCCGCGCCCGGGATGTCCCGCGGAGCCCCCGTGCGCTCCCTCCAGCTGTTGGACCGCTCGGGTGCGGGGCAGGCGTGGGGAGAAAGCGTGGCGGGGGCGTTTAACACCGACCTGTGCCTCCAGGACGCTGTCCTGAGAGAGGGCACAAGGACTGCTGCTCGTGCCTCCCTTCTAACCCAGTCCTTGACGGGCCAGGGCAGGCAAACGGCCCCAGGCATCTGGCCGATCCGACCTGTTTCTTTTGGGTTTCGTTCTCCTTCCGATCTTAGCTCGAGTAGGGGTCATGAGCTACAAACTGACCTCTGTAGGCAATGGGGGGCGAATGCTGTGTTTCCAGTGTTGGTAGAATAAGTTTGTGCATCACCCACTCTTTCCAGTGGCTCTTAACTTTAATATTTTCTGGAGCTCTTTGGGTAAATTAATGTAAGAATCGCCATATCGGGTCAGATTTGTTCTCTATCAAATTCAGAACTGGGTCTAATATACTGGAGAGAAGGTCTGTGCAAACCCCTCCACTAAATCTGGAATCAAGAACCTTGGGTTCTAATCCCATGTTAAACTATTACTCAATGTGTGTTTAGGAGCAAGAACCTCTGTTTCGTGAAGGGGCCTAATGACACTTGTAGCTAACCTCCGTCAGAGCTGTGAAAAAAAGCTGTTTGCCACTGTCTTTCTGTTAATCCTATCTACATCTTGATATTTCCTTCTGGTATTCTCTTGGTATCCTAACTCTGACATATTTAAATGAAACTCATAATCTCTCTCCCTCAAGTCACTAACACAGCTTCAAGCTTTCTATTTTTGTTTATAGTTCCACCTTCCACTATCCATTTTATCTCCCTCTTCCTCAGTCTCATGATAATCACTTATCAAGATGTTGTTATTTAACTTTCACAATCTCCCCTATTTAATTTTTTTTTTACATTCATGGTTATTTTACTAGTTCAGGCCCTTATCATCTTCCCCCTGTATTGTTACAATGACCACTTAATAGTCCTTCTTGCTTTCAGTTTCTCTCTTAAGCAATTTATCCTTTGGAAAAGTTAGAAAATAATCTTCTTAAAAATTGATACCTTATGTGGTTCCTAGAATGAGGACTAGGTGATTTATGACTAGATGATTGTGAGTTCCTTGAGGCCAGGCATACAGCAGGTGGAAAATAAATGCTTACTGACACACTACTTGGCATGATTTACAGATAGGTTTTGAGGTGTCAAATGCAAATAGAAATAGAGATCAGATCCCTTGATCTCTAGCCCCCTTATCATATCATGGTAAATCCAGTCAAGCCTTAGCCTTGGGTCACTGCTACCATTCATCACCTCCTCAGCTACATACATACTGCTGAATGATGATGAAGAAAATCATTCTACTGTTTTGACTAGGTCCACTACAGATTTACATTATGTAACCTCAACTGGGCCCTCACTGCTGCTAGGAAATCCTGTTATAGTCCGGTTATCACTGTCTCGCTCTCCACAGTGACTCTTCCAAACCTTTTCATCCCTCCTCAAATTTCCTATGGCTTGCTCCCCTTCCCCTCCCTTAGCTCAGCTGAGAATCTTACTTTGATTATATGTTACAGAAAAAAATGAGGCCTTTCACCATGAATTCCCTCTTCCCCCTTTGTCTTCATCTCCTATCACTCAGGTACCTTCTTTGCCTTTACCAAGGCTAACCATTCTATGTGTTCGCTGATCCCCTTTCATCCATCTTTTCTGACAACATGTTCCCTTTGTCATCTATTTCACTTACTTTCACTCTTACTCTCTCTTCTGACTCATTCCCTAATGCCTACAAATGTGACCATACCCCTCCCATCCTGAAAAGTCTTTACTTGATCCATCCATACTATCATCCTATATCTCTTCTGCCTTTTGTAGCTAAACTCCTTAGAAAAGGCCATCTACACTTTCTCTCCTCTCACTCTCTTCTTGACCCATTATAATTTGGATTCTGACTTTATCATTCCCCCAAAATTATTTCTCCAAAGTTAACAATCATCTCTTAATTGCCAAATTCAATGGTCTTTTCTCAATCCTCATTCTCCTTGACCTCTCTGCAGCCTTTGACACTCATGGTCACTCTTTCCTTCTTGATTACCTCTTCTCTTTAGGTTTTTGAGTCACCACTCTTTCCTGCTTCTTCTCCTACCTCTCTGACCATTCCTTCTCTGAATCCTCCTCCAGATCACACCCTCTAACAATAAGTGTCCCTCAGGCTTTTGCCCTTGATCCTCTTCTCCTTCTATACTTCTTCACTTGATGATCTCATCAGTTCCCATGGATTTAATTACCACCTATATGCTGTTTCTCAAAAATTCTCTATTGACCTCCAATCTCCAATCTCTAGCTGCTTTTCAGACACCTCAAACTAGATGTCCAATAGAGATCTTGAACTCAATATGTTCAAAACAGAACTCATTGACTTTCCCCCTAAGCCTTCCCTATTATTGTACAGGGCAACACTATCCTCCCAGACCTTCAGGCTTGCAACCTAGGTGTCATTCTGAATTCCTTACTATCTCTCACCATCTTACATCTAATCTGTTGTCAAGGCCTGATGACTTCATCAGTATAACACCTCTTGAATATGACCCCTTTTCTCCTTTGACTCTGCTAAGGTCTATACATACCTTGCAAGTGGATTGATAAAGTAGTCTGCTGGTGAGTCTACCTGTCTCAAGTCTCTCCCCACTGCAATCCATCCTCTATTCCATGACTAAAGGGATTTTCTCAAAGTAAAAGTCCTGTCATACCATTTCCTACTCAATAAATTCAAATGACTACTTATCTCCTTTAGGATCAAATGCAAAATGCTCTGTTTGGTATTCAAAGTCCCTTATAATTCCCCCTTACCTTTCCAGTCTTCTTGCACTTTGTTCTGCCACCTCTACTCTTTGATCCAGTGACACTGGTTTTCTGGTAGTTCCATGAGCAAGACACCTTTATCTTTTGACTCAGGCATTTTCTGTTTTCCATGCTTGGAATGCTCTTCCTTCTCTGCTCCAACTACTGACCTCTGTGGCTCCCTTTAAGTTCCAACTAAATTCTCCTTCTATAGGATGCTTTCTTCAGCCCTGCTTAATTCTACTATCTTCTATTTGTTAATTATTTTCTATTTATTCTGCATATAACCTTCTTTGTAGATATTTGTTGACATGGTTTTATTCCAATTTGAATGTAAGTTCCTTGACCATCGTTTGTCTCTTTTGTATCCCCAGTACTTAACAGAGTTCATGGCATAGTGTTTATTGATTGGACTGTGGGCTGCATTTTGAATTAGAAACTCACAAATTAACATTATTTTTGTTGTATTATATTTTTATTTATTTTATTAAATAATTCCTGATTTAACTTATTCTGGTTCAGAATTAAACCAGATTAATTTCCAAATTTAGGCAAGATGATCATTCCTTTCCCATAGGATGCCAAATTTAGAGGATGCTGCCATAACTAGGTGTTTTCGGTACAGAAAAAAAAAATAATCTACTAGTCTCAGGTTAGTAAGATCAATTAATTAAAATAGAAGAGAGACTGAAATCCTCTTCTTTACCACCTTTACAGGCAGAGATGCCCAAACATTTGTCTTGTGCTATCAGTTTTCTGGGATCTCTGTTCTTCCTCATCCCCAACTGAGGATATGCAGATGTGCTACTTGCCTTAGAACAGTCTGAAAAATTTGTCTAGGAAAATTTCCTAGTTTTAGATCTGAAAGGAATAATACCTTGATGCAAATTAACTTGTTATCTGACTATTTATTAGGACCAGAGAAGTCTGAGAGAGTCCAAATCCAGACCTGAGGAGAGGGTAACCTGAAAAGCAGTTATTGAAGAGATTAAAATACATGAGCCAACAATATGTTACCTATAAGAAGTATTCCTAATATCTAATGATAATGGTTAGATAAAAAAGAGACTAAAATGATCAAAAATATTTTATAGAGCTGGAAAAAATAGTAACAAAATTCATCTGGAAGAACAAAAAGTCAAGAATATCAAGGGAATTAATGAAAAGAAATGCAAGGGAAGGTCGTCTAGCCAACCAGATCTAAAACTACATTGTCAAGCAGCCATAATTAAAACTATTTTGATACTGGCTAAGAAACAGAAGGGTGGAGTAGTGGAATAGGTTAGGTACACAAGACGCAGTAGTTAATGGCTACAGTGGTCTACTGTTCGATAAACCCAAAGCTTCAGTGAGTTATAAGAACTCACTATTTAACCAAAGCTACTGGAAAATAATATGGCAGAAAGTAGTGACCAATATTTTGTACCATATACCAAGATAAAGTCAAAGTGAGTACAAGATTTAAACATAAAAATTGATACCATAAACAAATTAGGAGAACAAGGGATAGTTGTCCCATAGAGCTTGTCAGCTCTATGAAGAAAGGAAAAATTTATGACCAAAACTGAGATAAAGATCGGCATGAAATGCAAAGGGGATAATTTTGATTACATTAAATTAAGAAGGTTTTTGCTCAGACAAGGTCAATGCAACCAAGATTAGAAGGGAAACAGAAAGCTGGGAAACAATTTTATAGCCAGCCTAAAAAAAAGGCCTCATTTCTTTTTTTTTTTTTTAATTTTTTAAAATAAATTTATTTAACTTTTTACATTCATTTTCACAAGATTTTGGGTTCCAAAATTTTCTCCCCTTTTGTCCCCTCCCCCCTCCCCAATACACTGGACATTCTAATTACCCATATCACCAATCTGCCCTCTCTTCTATCATCCCTCCCTTCCCTTACCCCATCTTCTCTTTTGTCCTGTAGGGCCAGATAACTTTCTA
>JAQQSK010014709.1:0-11024 GCA_028658325.1 Potorous gilbertii | reverse complement strand
TTTTTAAAGGTGTTATTTTCTTCAACATTTTTTTGGGTCTCCTTTATCAAGGTATTGACCCATTTTTCATGCTTTTCTTGCATCTCTCTCATTTCTCTTCCCAGTTTTTCCTCCACCTGTCTAACTTGATTTTCAAAATCCTTTTTGAGCTCTTCCAAGGTCTGAGCCCATGGGATATCTATTTCAGATATTTGGGATACAGAGTCCTTGACTCCTATGTCTTTACCTGATGGTAAGCATTAGTCTTCTTCGTCAGAGAGGAATGGCGGAATCATCCGTGAAAGAAAATAACCTTCTATGGTCTTATTTTTTTTCCCTTTTCTGGGCATTTTCCGAGCCAGTTACTTGACTTCTGAGAGTCCTCTCCACCCCTGGCCTAGGTCCGACCAGCTAGCGCTTGGGGTCAAATTGATTCAAATGCTTGGATTCAAATGCTGCTCCTCAGCCTTAGGGCTCTTGGCAGCAGGCCTAGCTGCTATTCAATGGGAGCTTAATTCCTGGTGCTCAGGTAGGGGCAGGGCCACCTCCCAGGCTCAGTTCCCTCATGGGGTTTATGCAGAGACTTTTTGTATTGTAGCTCCCCTCTCAGCCTGTCTCTCTCACTGACCTGTGCATCTATGGGTGGAGGGACCTTTGCAGCCTCTGGAGATTCCATCCCTGAAGCCTGCTCGGATCTGCTTGCTCCTCTCAGTGCAGTGCGGCCAGGGCAGGGGAGGGCTCTGCTCCTGTCAGGTGCGATGGACCTCTTGGGTGGGTTTTTCAGGGCTCTCTGGAACGGAAATCTCCTTCACTGTGTTGCTGTGCGGCTTCCACTGTTCCAGAATTTGTCGGGAGTTCTTTTTAGAGGATATCCATGGGCTGTGGGTTCGGAGCTAGCAGATATGAGTCTTTCTACTCTGCCATCTTGGCTCCTCCCCCTCAAGTTTAATAATGTTAATTGATATATAGGAAACTTTAAAGTTTAGAAAACATTTTTTATTGGCTATCTCAAATTAGATTATAATATTGACATTTTCTTTCAAATTTCCATATTTTCTTGGAGGGTACCACCACAGTAATCTGCACATAGAAATCACTTAGTGAATGCTTCATTCATCTATCCATCCATCCATGCATTCAACCATTCATCATCCTTCCAGTAACTGAGGCTAACACTAGTAGAATCATACTATACTATTAACTTTCCCTCAACCCACATATCCATTCAGTTGCTAAAACTAATTTATTTTAACTTTTCTACTCTTCCAACATCTTTCCTATCTATCTGCCTCTCTGCACTGAGATGGCCACCACCTAATGTCAGTCCCTCATCGCCTCCCACCTGGAATATTGGAATAGCCTCCTAATTTGTGTTTTTGCCTACTCCCCTCTCCAGATCATACTCCCACAGTTATTAATGTAAGATTCCTAATGGATGGGTTGGACTTCATTAAATCAAGAAAGACATAAAAGTGAATGCAAATAACCTAGCTGATCAAGTTCAAAATAAAGTGAGTGTTTCAAGCCATTGAATGAAGTGAAATAATGTTACACATGCAATATTTTAAGTCTGCTTGAGGAGATTCAATCATGCCCCAGGGAACTTGAGTAAAATAGCAAGTGAACTTGGGTACTAGCATAGAAGTGGCAGATTAGCTTTTGCATTCCAGTGTTGGAAATGATTCCAGCTAAATTTCTGGAAGATATTCATTTGGGAAGGGGTGTGTGGAAAGAGAAATCATCTATATTATTCTGCCAACTCTTGACCAGAAAGTGACTTTATAAGCTTTAAATGGTTACATGAGAATATTAGTGTCACTAGAATAGTTTATGTCTGCATTGGGAAGCAATGACAAATTGGACAAACTAAGGAAATGCAAATTCATAATTCCAAAAGAATTTCAAAAGATCCACTGTGTGAAACAAGAACTTCATGAATGTCCCATGAAGAAGAGAAAATATATCTAAGAAAAAGATCAAGGAGGTGTGTCATATCCCTTTGTTGTAGACTTCCCTCTGGTTTCTGTGTGTATTTTGTAGGACAGGGAGTCTCAGATCATTGATAAGATATTTATTTCATGTATTCTTACTATTTCACCTTAGTAAATAACAGTTTCTAAAAATTAGTTAAATATGACTGGCTAGTTGTTAAGAACTGATAAACAACAGGGCAAATCACACTGATAATTATCATGAACTACTAGACTAGAAAAAAACTCCTAGTCCTTAACGGTTACCCTTAGAAAGCCAAGGGGAGAAATACCTAGCCCCGCTCTGGGGACATGATATGCTAAATGTAGGTACATTTAGTAAGAACAGTAAGTCTAAGTTATCATCTTAAGTATGGTAAGTATGAGGTTCCAAGATGGCTAATTGAGTTGTCTATAGCCACATATCTATTAAGTATGAGAGGCAGAATTTGAATTAACATTTTTGACTCCAACTCTAATAGACTATTGTCTATTCCAAGCTGCCTCTCAACATATTAGATTTTAAACTCATTGAAGGCAGACTGCTTTTTGTCTCTTTTTATATCCCTAGCACTTAGCACTTGTCTGAATATAGTAGGCATTAATAGATGTTTATTAATTAATTGAAACCCCAAGAGATGAAGGGACTTTCTCCAAGTCATGTCAGCAAGAAAAAAAATTGAATACCCACTTATAACTATAATCCAATCCTCTTCCCATTATGCCACATCAATGTTTCCCCAAAAGTTTCTGTTGATTTTCTCTTTATGATTGCTCTAGATATTCATAGTCTTACAGACCTGGAGGGGTTAAGAAAAGATAATGACAACTCTCTTGGAATACTTTTTGCTACAGCATTAATTAAATTAGTTCAACTTGTTCCTTTGCTCCAAATGATTTCCCTTAAAATTAAACTGATGAAAATCAACAGCTGATTATTGCTGTGTTTTTTTTCAGGTTTTAGTAGATGCTTAACCTTGTGAAAAAATACGCAGATTTTCAGAGCAGGAAGTATCCACCTATTGGTAACCCCTGTTAGCTTTTAAGATTATATATGTGGTGATGATTGTTCTATCCCTAAGAAGAACAATACTATTCTGCTTTTGATTCTGGCTTAAAAAATTAAATCAATTACATATATTCAATTCTTGAAACATCACTTTGAGATCAGCAAGGAATGTGTTACCATCACCAATTAACAAATGAAAAATAGAACTAAGTGATTTGTTTTAAGATCATGCAGGTAGCAATTTTTGTTGTTAGATGGACACTAATTGCAGAATGACTGTGAAGAGGACTGGACAAAATAAAATTAAGAAATGTGAGGAAACTGAGGCAAATAGTGTTACGTGTCTTTCCCAGTGTCACACAGTTGATAAGTGTCTGAGACCAGATTTGCTCAGATTCTCCTGACTCCAGAGCTGACACTCTATCCATCTTGCTATCTAGCTACCCAGGAGATAACAATATTAAGAGCCAAATCTAGTTCTACTCTGTTTTGTTCCTGATCTTTTTATTCAATATGATTTGAATGTTGCCTGTTTTTGGGGGCATATTCAAGGGATTAATCAAGCATTAGATGGACACTAATTGCAGAATGACTGTGAAGAGGACTGGACAAAATAAAATTAAGAAATGTGCTTCTGAGCATGAATTAGTAAAATGGCATGAGCACTGTCTCTTCTGGGATAAGGTTTAAATTCTACTAAGACACTTACAGACTGCATGACCTTGGTGAATTCACTTAAAATAAATGGGCTTCAGTTTCATCTTAATTCAAATGAAGGCTTTAGAAAAGATGGCTCCTGTGATTCTTTACAGTTCTAGATCTATGATTTTGTCATTTCCATCCCCTTGTACAGCTTTCTTGACTTGTACCTCTTCTAAGTTAACGTGATTAGCTGCTTTTTCCTGGTTTGCTCACAGAAAAAGAGAGATGTAGCCTTTCCAATTCACAGGATCATAGACTTAGAGCAAAAAGGGACCTTAGAAGCTATTTAGTCCAATCCCCTTACTTGTTAGAAATGAGAGAAATGAGCCCCTCCCTCCCAAAAGTTTAAGGTTTTGTCCAGGATCAGACGTCTGGAAATTTGCAGAGATAGAATTTGAGTACAAATTCTCTTACTTCAGGTCCTATCATATTCAGGTAATTTAAGCAATTTAAACTATGATCTTCTAGGGACAGAATTCTTCCCCATTGTCTATTTTCTACATTAGAGCTTTTACATTTGGAGTATTTCAGGTTATTTTGAAGGGAAAATTGGGCTATTCTGTACTGGTGGGGAAAATGTATCTGGATTATCAGGGTCTTGCAGTGTCCCTGACGTGAGACAGCTGTTAGTTATCTGTGTTGTAAACCTAGAGGGACAATCATTCCTATTGAGTGAGAGTTGCTATCATATTGTTATATCCACCAATGGCAGCTGCCTTATTCTAGCCTTTAAGGAAGAATTAAGATTTCAACCAAAGGCACCTTCATCAGAACTAAAGCAACACTGAATGATGAGATGGTAAGAATTGTGTTTTGAAGCAAAGGTGGCCTTGGCTGATTCATTTCCTATGATTGAACCCAGTTCTGGCTTATGTTTTTCTTTAATGAATGGATATTCCAAAACAATATCAATGGCATTTTGCCACTCAACACAATGATGGTAGTGATTTTTTTTTGTTTCTTTATCTCTCATTCTGATGAAACAAGGTGCAGTGGAAAGATCTCTGGATCTCAAGGCATAGTTTCAAATTCTGCCTCATGTTTACCATTTACAACATTTTGGGTAAATCATCTCACTTCTTTGGGTTTCAGTTTCTTCACCTGTAAAATCAGGGTTGAACTAGATGGCCTCTCACATCCTTTCCAGGTTTAGAGCTATGATGTATAATCTTCTAAATTATTTACTCATTCCTGATTTAGTTTTTTTTTTTTCAACTCCAACATAGGACTTGATTTAAGCACATATATTTGCACATATATTTACCAAAATGAACACTGTGGGAGGCTGAAAGAGGTCTTTCCCCGTCATCACCCTGCAGGGAGTTGTCCAGGCTTAGAGGAACCTGGAGAAATGTGGCAAGCAGCTGCGCATTTGCATAAAGTGTCAAGGACTCAGAATTAGAGGGGAATAAAGATGACACAGGACTTGGAGTTGTTTTATTTTTTTCCCCCAATGATGTAACTGTCTTCCTTAAAGTTATCTCACCTGACAGGTCTTCATGTTTGCTTTACTTTTGCGATATCTCCTTGTCACAGTTTCATGAGGTCAGAATTCATTTAGAGGATGCTTTGTCTACATGTTGAAGATATGGATTCTGTTCCTGTTCCTTCACTTACACTTCAAGGAATTCATGTGATCCAGTGTCTTTCTTTCCAAAGTACTTTGAAAAGCCCAAAATATTGTCCATCTATATTGATTCTATTTCTGTCTCAACTCTCCCTTTCTACTTCTATCTCCCTATCTTGATTTTTTTCTCCCTGTCGGTCTCTATATCACTATCTCCACTTCTTTCTCTGTGTCATATCCTTCTCTATCAATTCCTATGCATCTACATATAGAGGTGAGATGGATATATAGTAAGTAGATAAAGTATATTACATATACATAAAATATATGTAATAAATATGTCTATTCCTACAAAGCTAATTTTGTTGGGGATGTTTTGCCCAAATATTGGCAATAGAGGTTCCTTTTTCATAAAATTTAGAGAAGCTTCACAGATCCTTTTTTGAGGGGTTTACAGGTATTTAACCCTTTTGTTTGATTCTCTAGTTCTCTCTAGGTGAGAAAAAGTAGCAAGTTGTTTTAGGTAAATCTCTATTGAATAAATGATTGCTGAAGCCCTTGTTGAATGGGCTTTCTGCTTTATCCTGAGTTATGCTACTAAAAGAGGAACCAATAGGGGAAATGTCAGATCAAGGCCATGTAGACAGGATTTTTTTTCTAAGATGAATATAATTTGGGGGCTTCTTCACTTTTTAAAAAATTTGTGATGTTGCTATGTTCTATTAGAAGCACCTACCTTCTGGTAGGTGTGTAGAATACCAAACTGGAACTCAGAAAAACTAGATTTCAAATTCTGCCTCAGAAACATATTTGCTGTGTGACCCTGGGTAAGTCTCTTAAAATTCTCTGCAGTTGTTTTCACATCTATAAAATGGGGGCAATAATAGCACCTATTTTACTAGGTCATTGTGAGGAACAAATGAGATGATTTTTGATAAGTGGTTCATAAAACTTAAAGTGCTATATAATTTTTGTTATACTAGAAGAAATTTTAAAAAATGAATTATTTTCAAGAACTTGCATTTGATGTGAAACAATTGTTATACCTGAAAGCCATGGGATTTCTACTTATTCTATATGGTTTCTTGTCTTTCTTTCCACCAATGTTATATATCAAAGTGAAAAAAAAATAATAGTTAATATGTATATATCATTTACTATATGTCAGGCATTATGCTACACTCTTTATGATTATAATCTCATAATAACTTAGGGAGGAAATGCTATTGTTATCCCCATTTTATAGATGAGGAAACTGAGGCAGATAGACTTGTCTAGGGTCACACAGTGTCTGAGGCCTCATTTGAACTCAGATTTCCTGACTCCAGCCCTTCTATCTATCCACTACCTAGCGGCACCAATTTTCAAGATTCAGAATCTTTGAAATTTTATTTTAGAACTTCGCAGTAAATTCAGTAGAATAATGGGAATGTTTGTTTATTTTAATAGTGAGTCAGCAAGCATTTCACTTGCATGAAAGTGAACATCTTTGTTTCTGGAAATAAGAGTGAAATAGCTGGTGCCATTAGGGAGCTTCTACTCTGTCCCGAGAGGCATGTGGGTGGCACTGTATATACATACAGTCCCGCCTTGGAGTCAGGAGGACCTGAATTCATTCTGGCTGCAGATACTAGCTGTGGAACTTGGGGAAAGTCACTTCACCCTGTTTGCCTCAGTTTCCTCATCTGCAAAATGAACTGTAAAAGGAAATGGCAAGCCATTCCAGTATTTTTGCCAAGAAGACTCCAAATGGGGTCACAAAGAGTTAGATACAACTGAAACAACTGAACAACAACAATATTCTATCTAAAGTATCCCTCTTGAGAGACAGTATCAAAAAAGACATAGAGAATTGGCCCTGATTATTCAGATTTCTGTCGAAGCTCTTCAGTTGTGTTATCTTGGACAACTCATTTGATCTCCATGTCTTCATTTCTTATTTGCAAAGTGGGAAAAAATAATAGTTACATCATCTATCAACCTTAAGGGATAATGGGAAGAGAGCATTCTGTAAACTCTAAAGTACAAAAGAAAAGAATTATAGCTAAAGATTGAAGGGGCTGGCTGGGGAATAGTAGTAATTTTATGTTTAGGTTATTGTCCCCCATTTTCTAACCTGAAAGCATGTGTGTGTATGTATATGTGCATGTATATATATATATACGTATATATATATGTGTGTGTGTGTGTATAGATAGTGTGTGTATATATGTCTTTATGTATGTATATAGGCACATGCATATCTATATATACACATATATAACCATGTAGCACACACACACACATATATACACATGCACACAGATATATGTACACACATACATGCATACATATGTAATGCAAGGTAGTCTGGTTTAGTGGGTAGAGAACAGAAATTAAGAATCAAATAGCCCAAGGCTCAAGTTTTACTTCTAACATACACTAGTTGTCTAACCTTGGGTAAGTTATTTAAACTTCTTAACGTCCTACTAAAAGCACTGAGTATTATATGACCAAACTACAAGTTGCTGAACTGAATATATGAAAGGAAGAATTTTTTTTAATTGCTCAAAAAGGCCTTCTATACATGCCCTTTTTATTTTATTGATTTTTTTAAAATTTCACTATTATTTCTTTCCTTTCCATCTCTTCTCTCCATGGAGGGTGGAAATAGATGGAAGAAGTAAATATTTGTAACAAATATGCAAAATCAAGCAAAACAAATTCCCACCTTGATCATATCCAGTAATTTGTGCACTATTCTATATTCTGACTCAGTTACCTTTCTATAGGGTGATGGGTGACATACTTCATCATTCATCTTCTGGACTCTTCACTGGCCATTGTAGTGTTGGTCCTTTGTTCTCGAAGAGGATCATGACATTAAGATCATCATGACTTGCCGTTGACTATGATTTGAGCGAGGGAGGGCTGTGCAGGGTCACCACCAACCTCACTCTCTCCTCCAGAGCGATCTGGGTCCAGTGGCCTGATATTCATCAGGATGACTGGAGATGGTCCAGAATGCAGTGTGAGACTCTGGCCATTTTAGGCTAAGGGTCTTTTCACATTCTTTCTTTGAGTGAGATGCACTCATTCAATGAATAGGCCTCTTTAAATAGTTACTCAAGGGATGTCCCCTGTAAGTTAAAGAAAAATCAAACTGGGAGGGGAAGACCTTCATATTTCCAGGGTGAAAGAGAAATAGTTACTGTTAAGTATTTACATTCACTCTGTGCTAAGTGGTCAGGGACCTGTTTTCCAATCTATGAGCTCCAGAGTGAATTGGGTTTAAGGCTTTGTCTTTGAACAAGAAATCTAGCCCGTAAACCCAAAGGAAAAAAGACAGATTGTGGTCATGGAAGGAAGAGGAGAGGAGAGTTGCTGCTACTCACTCACAGATTGTGTTTGTTTTTCATTCTCAAAGAGACCATGACATCAAGATGATGACATGACTTGCAGTGTAAGTCATCAGCCTCACTCTCTCCTCCAGAGTCATCTGAGTCCAGTAGCCTGACATTCATCAGGATGACTGGAGATGGCCCAGGATGCAATGTGTGACCCTGGTCATTTTAGGCTAATGTCTTATTAGGCTAATGTCTTATCACATTCTCATTTTGAGTGAGATATGCCCATTCAATGAATTGGCCTCTTGGCCATTATGCTGATCAGAATTTTCTAATCTTTCTAAGTTTTTATTTAATTAATTCAGAAAAGAGAGACAAAGGAGGGTACCCCAAGGATCAGGAAATATGTTTAGTAGGTACCTGCTGGAGATTTTAGATAACTATGATATTTTCATTCAGGCAGATCACTTTTGCCATGCCTTAGAAAATATCTCTGAACTAGGTGGGAAACAGGAAAAGTTTCATGGTTTCTCACAAAGACTCCAGAAAGGCTAAAACTTTCTATGCTTTGTGAGTGCTCAGTATTGTTTGGCTAGAGACTGGAAAAATTTAAGGACATGGTGCAATTGGGACTAAATCACTCAACTCTAGCATCATTCTGAATGCAAGATGGTGGAGTGGGCACATTTATTTCAAGAATTATGAATGAATGAGGCCTTTGTATCAGATGGTATGGTCATTAACAAAGACCTCGAAAACAAAATCCTTTGCTTTGCTGCTCCCCATGCTGTGGTAATATATAGTGGTGGATTAAAAAATAGTTTTTTTTTAATAAATGTTGCTAAGGTTTTAAAATTAGCCTAGATAAATGGGAGCCAATGTAACTTGTAGGAATACTTTATGGAGAAATGCTATTGGAAAATATTAGCAAGGAGTAATGAAACTTGGCCTGGCTGGATTTTTTATGACCAATTAGCTTTAAAAAGTACTTAGAACACCAGTGGTATATGTTAAATAAATAGAGAACAACCAAACCTTAGGGTAGAAGATATTTTTTCAATAAGTTGCTTATTTATACTAATAAGGGGAATGAAAAACTTGAGCGACATTTGTCCTGAAGAAAGAAATGTGGCATATTATTTCAACTTTCCCACGTGCTATCACACTTATCCAAACTCAGAACGCCTTTTGAAGTCAACCGAGGTTTCTTTCTTTGATGGGTTTCTTGCAGGGGTTATAGAAAATTAAGATATAGGTCAACTTTGTAGGATGTATCACATCATTCATAAAAGAAAGACTAGAGGCTGAATATTATTGGTATCACTCTCCATAGCACAGACATGTAAATATTTCATGATTTCTGCAAAGTAAAAGATTTTGTGTTCCGACAATTTGATATGTTAGAGGGTTGAATGTCTAGGCCCCCTTATTTTGATGGAAGAACAGTAATACTTTCAACATTATTATGTTTCTAATAGTCTATGAGATGAAAATAAGTAATTGATTAGTGTGTTGAAAAATCAATAATGATATTTTATTATGAAATATGTTGCAAACTAATTTTTTATTTTATGCAAAATATTTTCCATGATGATATTGATCATGCATTATTCAAAGAGTTTTAAGAAAGTTAATGAGTGGCGGAGTCAAGATGGCGGAGTAGAAAGACTCACCTATGCTAGGTCCAAACCCACAGCCCATAGATTTCCTGTAAAAAGAACTCCTGACAAATTCTGGAACAGTGGAAGCCGCGCAGCAACACAGTGAAGGAGATTTCCGTTGCAGAGAGCCCTGAAAAACCGACCGCAAAGGTAACCCGGAGGGGAGCAGAGCCCTGTCCTGCCGAGCGCTCCCCTCCCCCAACCCCGGACATGGAGCTCAGCCCGGCCACGCGGCACTGAGAGGAGCGAGCAGACACAAGCAGGCGTCAGGGACCTAAATCTCCGGCAGCTGCGAAGGTCCCTCCACCCACAAATGCACAGGTCAGTGAGAGAGACGGGCTGAGAGGGGAGCGGGATATCTCCGGGACTTGGTCCCCTGGGAGGCCACGGCTGCGGCAGAGGCAGCTATGGGCAGAGAAGGCTGGAGCTCGACCCCAGCTCCATTACAAAAAGTTCTCAGTATAAACCCCCTGAGGGAACTGAGCCTGAGAGGCAGCCCTGCCCCCACCTGAGAACCAGCAGATAAGCTCCCATTGAAGAGCAGTCAGGTCTGCTGCCAAAAGCCCTGAGACTGGGGAGAAGCATTTGAATCCCAGACCCCAAGCACTAGCTCGGCGGATCTAAGCCAGGGGGGTGGAGAGGACTCTGAAAAGTCAAGTAATTGGCTGGGAAAATGCCCAGAAAAGGGAAAAAAACTAAGACCATAGACGGTTATTTTCTTGAGAAGATAATTCCGCCATTCGTCTTTGATGATGAAGAGGTCTGCTTACCATCAGGTAAAGACAAAGGAGTCAAAGCCTCTGTATCCCA